>QANY01005768.1:1138294-1194002 GCA_003255025.1 Datisca glomerata | reverse complement strand
GGGGGGGGGGGGGGGACTCTTGCTAACAGGCTCCCTGAAACCAAGAGACGAGATAGAAGATGCAGAGGATACTATGGATTCAGAGTGAGCCTCTATCCTATGTCTAGGAGTAGAGAAGAGAGCACCTTCAACCAACAAAGCATTTCTTTCCTGCTCTTCCTCCTTGGCCAATATGTGTTAAACAGAACCTTCTTAAAATTTTTGAGGTTAGGATCTACGGGCTGGTCGAGCTAGCTCTCGCTTCCTAACAAAAAATAAAGCTAGTTAGGGGGGAGGGCTAGCGTCAACTAAGGAACCGGACACTGACAAGGATTTAGGGCTTTCAAGGGTTCCAAACCGTTCTCTAATATAAGGTAAGGTAAGCTTTTTGACTCAATAACGCATTATCCTTAGGCCTTCACAAACAAAGAGTTTGGTTGAAATGTTTATAAATATCGCACGCTTATTATCATTTTTTATATAGTTTTTAAAGTATAGCTAACTGAAAGCGTCTATTCACGTCAGGAATAGAGGTTTTTGATGTAGTTAATAAGTTTTATTTGATTTTGATCGAGTTGGTGTATATATAATAGGGCTCAGGAGAGAGAATCAATGTTCAGTAGTACGCCCGGTTCACCAGGTTATACCACTGCAGGGCCCAATCATACTCAAAAGAAGAGTTTGATCCTGGCTCAGAAGGAACGCTAGCTATATGCTTAACACATGCAAGTCGAACGTTGTTTTCGGGGCATCAAAGCCCTTTAACCCAGGGTCGACCGTAATGGAAGCGGCTAATTTGCGATAGACGAGTGGGTGAGTTCACGGGGATTAGGGGGTCTTGGAAGAAAGAAGTTGGTTTGATTCCCATAGCCACAATGTGGCGAATTCGGTCGACCAGGCCAGATCTTGAAGAGAGAACCAAATGAAAAGACAACTCCACTTGCTTTTTTTTCTTATTCGAATTCTCATAAAGTGCGTTTGCGATTTTGATCTGTTTTTTGAATGGATGGAAACCGGCTTCCTGGACTTAGGCGAGGTCAAGATGGTTCAGGGTCCAGGCGCATCGAGCTCAAACCCTCGGTGGAACCTTGATCTCAATCTTCCTCTACGGGAAGAAGTAGAAGTTCCCGTTGAGGAGGCTCCCGAACCTGATATGGATGTGTACAAGGAGAGAGAAACATAAAGGCAAGTAGCATTTCGAGTTGATGCAAACAAGAAGTTATAGGACGTATTCCACTAACAGAACAGTAAGGAAGGGGAATGGTAGGAAAGAAAAGAGAAGTTTTGGGTTTAGGTGGCATGGAAAAGTGACATTGAGGAACAAGACTAATTATTCCCACCCAACTTAATAAAAGAACCCACCAGGGGGATATATAGCATCCTCTTGATAAATCAATGGCGAGGTCGAAAAAAGATAGTAGGTCTATTTGATTTGGGTAAATCTACTGAGTATACTTCCGTTGCTAGTGCTACCCCTGCTGTTTGTGCCTTTACCAAGACGCCTCTACTTCTCCTGCTGCCCAACAAACCTCGAGCCCTTCTTTGTCCATGCGTGTGCATCTGTCGTGCTACTTTTGGCCTTGCTTCCACCGGGGGACCTATATCTGGGCAAGGTGATAGGTCAGATGCTGGTGCTACCATCAATATGGTCCTAATAATCCCATAGTAGTAGGTGCCTGTGAGAAGTGGTAATCTGATGATTAGAATCCGACGGGGGGATGAATGGAAAACCACCTTTAAGACGAGGGATAGGACTTTTCGAGGCCTATCAAATGCCCCTAGTACTTTCATGAGGATGATGAATCATGTGCTTCGGCTTGATTACGAAGAAGAGGCCATTTTTTTTCTCGTTTATTTCGACGACATTCTAATTGTTAGTGTGGATGAGAATGAACTCCTGAATCATGTACAATGTGTACTGGAAGTCTTGCGATGGGAGAAACTTTATATCAATTTGAAGAAGTGCTCGTTCATGCAAAAATGAGAGTTTGTGATCACCTTAGATGGAGTGATCAAAACAAGAGGATAATTGATTTTCGTTGATAACTAAACTTTGTACATTGTCAGAGACATAATCAGAATTCAAAACATTGCTAGAAGTAGAAATAGAACAACAAACAAGTTGAGATAACCACTTTTCAGACAACAAGCTAGAACTTAAACCATCATTATATAGAAAAAGATCACATGCAACAACAGCTTGCTTCCCCCCTCGCACCAAAAGCGATTAAAGACCATCTTTAAGCTTCCCAGTGAGTAATATAGTCCTTATGTATATATCCTTAACTAATTAGATTTTTCTTTATTACATGTACTCTAAGCATGTACTTTAATTTTAAAGGATATAATCATAATTGGATTCGATTGTACAACTGATGCTAAGACTGCGAATAATATTTTGAACGATCTTGGAAGAGTTTGTCTGGAAGACCCCTCTGTCTTTACTCTTCTTGCGTTGATAATAGTTCCAAGACATAAGTCAATTACAAATACACTTTAATTAAATAAACTTTCATTCATTAATTAAATTCACTTATGCATAAATGTCAGAGAAATAACTAAATACTCATAAATAATTATTACACCCTACTTTGTGGATATGATTCCAACAAAGGGGGCATTTGGTTTGTGCAATTTTGAATGACCATCGTAATTCAATTACTGGTAATTCAATTGAGTTCATAATAAGATTGTCATGTTTGGTTATACATGATAATCTATGATGTGATGGTGTGAAAGTCTCAATGATCATATCAACTTGGGTCTCGCCATCTACCTCAGCACCCATGATCTCCATCTCATTTAGATAACAAATGATTAACATCATATGTTCTCTGACAGGAGTCTCAGGTTTCATCATGCAGTTTCACACATCTGCCTGTTTGGCTTGACGACCCTGATCTCCGAACATTTTGATGATCTTCAACATCATATCTGTGACAGTTTCCCTATTCTGATGCTTTTGTTGTAACATATTGCTAACAAAAGCCAAGATTTTGCACCCGGCGATCTCATCAGAATGCAGCCAATAAGCATAAGCATCATTTTCCTCTTGAGTCAATTCAACAATTGGCTCAAGGGGACAAAGGTGGTTAGCACAAACTTGTGCTTTTATACCCTCAGCAGGATATCAAGATTATGTTTTCAATCCACGTAATTTTCGCCAGTAAGTTTGTTCGCGTTTAAGATAGTTGAGAGTAGTGATAGCGACATGATTATTGGAAAAAAATTAAATAAAGCGCTGTAAATAAATACTCAATCATTTAGGAAAATATGATGCATGATACAAATACTTAAACATTTAAAAATACAATAAAAATATTTTTTCCACAATGTTACGATCAACAACGATAGCTTGTCTCATCCAAGGACAACACCCAAGCACCTCTTATCGCATCGAGACTCTTCTCGTTTGCTTAACGCTTCTCAAGATGTCATTACATCTAGCTTACCCAATCACCAATGATTTTTTGTCACCTTAGCCGCATCAACAAGCCCCTATGAGGGATTCCAATGTGCTTCTGTCTAAATGTTTAACCAACACATCGGCTTTAAATGTTGCTATGAGCTAACAGTCCGTCTGGGAACGGTCATGCATCACCACTACCTTTACAAGCTTTAGATTTTTAAGTAACTCGATGACTCAAAGTGACACGATTCTCAAGTTTCTCTTACTAAAGAGAGGACCGCTAGGGCGGCTTCGAATCATTCCTTGTGCCATGATCAAGTTTACGTTGGTCACCTTGAGAATGTTTGAACGTAAACGACACTCCAACGTCAACGTAACTTGATTTTTCATTGCTTTTTTGAAAAAAACATAACTCTTTATTAATTTGAAAAAACAAGTTTCAAAAAATTATAAACTTTTATAAAAATTGGATCCCAATTTAAAATTTATGACTTTTATAAAATTCACATTGTATTTAAACTATAACCTATTATAAAATTAAACTACAATGATGCATATACTTGCTACATGGCGTTTTAATATTGACATATCTCTATTTCTATATAGCATGTTATATGATGATGCGAGATTAATAATAAATCATACATTCAAAATTAATCTCCTATTAGCTCATTTCTAATTACAACTCATAAAAGAATAATAATTATATTACAATAATTTAAATACTAGTCTTCATGGTGTCAATAATGGTCCCATTCTCCTTCATGAAGGGAAGTCCCACCAATTTTTAACTCTTTACAAAAGTCTAGTGCCATTTTAAAATACATATTTAAAATTTAAAATTAAAATTCAAAATTCAAAATCAAAATTAAAACAATTCAAAATTCAAATTTGGATCAAACCCTTTAATTAAGGAAAACTATTTTCCTAGATGAATAATACCATTTATTATCATTTTAAAATTCCAAAATCAAAAGATAAAAAGATAAAATTGATAATTATCTTTTGAATTCAAAATTCTAAAGATAAAAAAATAAAATAGATAATTATCTTTTGAATTTTAATTATCTTTTATCCGTTTAAAATTCAGAATCCAAAATTTAAAATTTATAAGATAAAAGATAGGATAAGAGTTATCCCGAAACATTACAGGGTTTCTTAAACTCTAATTATTATCTCCTAGGGTTCAAAAATCCTAGTCACCATGCTGGGCACGACAGCAGACAGCAGGAGGTGGCGCGACATGGCGACGGGCGGTGACGACGAGAATGGCGGCAGTTTTTGACGATGACTTTCCGAGGCGGCGTCAGATTACATGGAATTTATGAAAAATACAACTTTCACAATAAAAATAAATTACATAAAATTCTATGCCTCAATTTTGGCGTACACCAATTCTAAAATTAAAAAATAAAACGCTTAGAGTCAATAGTTAGGGATCCAATCATAAAACACATTAAAAACTATTTTGACCATACACAATTACATTCCAATATCTCGATATTCAACGATAATTATCATTTTAAAATTCCATAATCAAAAGATAAAAAGATAAAATTGGTAATTATCTTTTGAATTCAAAATTCTAAAGATAAAAAAGTAAAATAGATAATTATCTTTTGAATTTTAATTATCTTTTATCCGTTTAAAATTCAGAATCCAAAATTTAAAATTTATAAGATAAAAGATAGGATAAGAGTTATCCCGAAACATTACAGGGTTTCTTAAACTCTAATTATTATCTCCTAGGGTTCAAAAATCCTATTCACCATGCTGGGCACGACAGCAGACAGCAGGAGGTGGCGCGGCATGGCGACGGGCGACGACGACGAGAATGGCGGCAGTTTTTGACGATGACTTTCCGAGGCGGCGTCAGATTACATGGAATTTATGAAAAATACAACTTTCACAATAAAAATAAATTACATAAAATTCTATGCCTCAATTTTGGCGTACACCAATTCTAAAATTAAAAAATAAAACGCTTAGAGTCAATAGTTAGGGATCCAATCATAAAACACATTAAAAACTATTTTGACCATACACAATTACATTCCAATATCTCGATATTCAACGATAATTATCATTTTAAAATTCCATAATCAAAAGATAAAAAGATAAAATTGGTAATTATCTTTTGAATTCAAAATTCTAAAGATAAAAAAGTAAAATAGATAATTATCTTTTGAATTTTAATTATCTTTTATCCGTTTAAAATTCAGAATCCAAAATTTAAAATTTATAAGATAAAAGATAGGATAAGAGTTATCCCGAAACATTACAGGGTTTCTTAAACTCTAATTATTATCTCCTAGGGTTCAAAAATCCTATTCACCATGCTGGGCACGACAGCAGACAGCAGGAGGTGGCGCGGCATGGCGACGGGCGACGACGACGAGAATGGCGGCAGTTTTTGACGATGACTTTCCGAGGCGGCGTCAGATTACATGGAATTTATGAAAAATACAACTTTCACAATAAAAATAAATTACATAAAATTCTATGCCTCAATTTTGGCGTACACCAATTCTAAAATTAAAAAATAAAACGCTTAGAGTCAATAGTTAGGGATCCAATCATAAAACACATTAAAAACTATTTTGACCATACACAATTACATTCCAATATCTCGANTCAAAATGTTTAGTGAACTGTGCTAGCAACAATTCATTAAAGATTACATACTTTAATATGTTGTGGACTATTTTATTCATTATCTATAATCTTAATCATCTCGTACTTATACAAGATCATAGTCTCATTAATGAATATAGAATTTTCAGATATTTATATATAAATTATTCAATAATAATTTAAAAGAACAATTATAAAAAAAATGTATTTTCATATTAAAAATATTCTAAACACATACTTTGTGAGCACTATGCCCAACACCTATTAGTGTTGGTTATGTCTCTCTAAAACCTCATCTTCTTCCTCCTCTAGGATTAAAATTTCTCCCTACAAATATGTGCCACTGTTGTTGTCCAGTGTTTCTTTTCCCATGATTATTGAAAGAGCTACTGTTCTGAGCAAGATTAGCACAAGATTTTAATGTGCCCTCCTTTTCAGAGTTAAATTTTTCCAGTCGAGTCTCAAGGCTCATAAGAAGTGACTAAACTTCTTCAATTGTCAGACTACCACTTCTGGCTGTAATATTGACCACAACTAGGTCATAGTCTATTGCAAGGCCATCTAAGATGTGAAGTATAAGATCCTGTTCACTCACAAGATCTCCAACATCGAATAGATTATCTCCTATGGATTTCATCTTATCAAAATAATCAGAAATAGACAATGAATCCTTATGGGTATTTTGAAGTGAATTTTTGAGATAAAGTAACTTAACTTTTGAAGTGCTGGCAAAAGTCCTCTCTAGAGCTCCCCATAGTGTGCTTGAAGTCTTATATTGTAGAACTATCCCCAAGATTCTGTCACTCATTGTTGACCTAAGCCAACTAAGTAGCAGTTGATCACTCCTTAGACATTACACATATTCAGGATTCAGACTTCCATCTTCTAGAAATTGAGTTGTTCTTAATTTAGTATTGAGGATATAGTCACTTAATCCATGCCTTATGATGGCTGGAATCACTTGTGACTTCCACAAGATATAATTATCTCAGTCTAGACGAATTGAGAGTGATGATCTTAGTGTATTTATAAACAGATTCAATTCTGCAAAGAATTTGTTGCCGTTTTATGTGGTTAAGTTATTTTCGAGGGTTTTCTCCATCTGCATGTCTGTTGATTCTGTGTTTGCCATTGAATTTTTTGCTGTTAAGCTTTGCTAGCTCTTATACCAACTTAGAGTAATGAGAGCTTTGATAATGCAGTATTTTTTCTAATAAAAAATATGCAGAGAACTTACACACCAAGCGCTATTACAGAGAGCATATATAAAGCTAGTATTCAGACAGATTGCAACACCTCTAATACATGATTAGTTGTAGCATTAGTTGCAAGGAATATTGCCTTTTGTGACCACATGATCCTAGAGACCCTAGTTCTAGATAATGATATATCAGATTTTTTGAGGATAAAATAATAAATTAAATACAAATGTGCAATTGAAGTGACACATTGCAATTGTACAACACTACAGTGCCATACGACACTGCAATGTGCCGTGAGGAGTCATAGTGCTTCACGACATCATTGTAGTGCCGTGAGACACTATAGTGTGCCACGTCCCACTGTAAGGCCACGTGGCACTATAGTTGTCCATGTCAATATTTGATTCTAATTCAGTGATTGACATGTGACAGTCAAACATGCCACGTGACAATTTCTGTAATTTTGTTATTTATTTTAATAAGATAAATATCTAGATATCAATTAATTCCATATTAACTTATCTGATCTCCCAATCAATTATTTATATATGTTAATTAACAGATTTGATAAATCAAATCAAATCATTATCTCATAATGATTTTTAATTTCATAAATCAAATATTCTGTCTCACATATTGATCAACACAAAATTAATAGATAAAATTATTTAATTGTAATTTCTGAAATTACATTAAATAATATAATTAATTAATTTTTAATTAACTAATTATATATAATTATCTCATAATTATATATTTACCCTAAAAATTTAATTCATATCACAAGTTAGTCATTCTCTCATGTCCTGAAATATTCACACCTTAAACTGTGTAGTACATAGGTGACTTGGGGACCATAGACTCATTATTCTTAGCTTCAATTAACCAGAATATTAATTAAACTATTTAATTAAATAATATTATTAGTTAATTTCATTATTACTCCACTATAAATATGAAATTACACTCTTAGAGATTACAGAATGTATTTACAGAGTATTCTCGTGTAGTTCATTGGACTAATCATTTCATGTAGTTCTGTCCTCCAATTATTGGTTCGTAAATTAGTACTTGTCAAAATTACTATTTTACCCTTCTAATTACCTCTTGATCCTTAAGTATCATTAATTCATTGGTGAATGGCTAATTTATATTTGTATTATAAATTTGAGCTCAATAATCATTCAGTTCCAGAATCAACACTTAAGTAAATCAATATACTATCCGTTAGGAAAGCTTGGATTCCAAATCTTGTAAGATTATGTTTCCAGCCATCTATATCACTGATCTCCAAAACAAAAGTCACTAACTTATTTAACAAACAAACCTTAACGAGTGAATAAAAAGATCCGCTAGACATGCAAATGAGTTCATGACTACTCATGATTCAGGTTGATCTACATATGATCATCATATTGATGTGTGTTAAATCTTTATGATAAATGGTAAGTTAATAAAGATATTAATCCACATCGGTCATGTCATATATAATCTTATTATATAAAGTATATTCACTAAAATGTTTATCCACATCAATGATCTGAATCTAGATCACATGCATTCATAATGTTTAGTGAACCATACTAATAACCATTCATTAAATATTTCATACTTTAATATGTTGCTAATAATTTTATTCATTATTTATGACCTTAATCCTCTCGTATTTATATAAGATTATAATCTCATTAATGAATATGAAATTTCATATATTTACATATAAATTATTTAACAATAATTTAAAATAATAATTACAAGGAAAATATTATTTCATTAATTTTGTACGAGTACTCTCTTATTAAGTACGAGGACTTTTTCTTAGAGGTTCGCGTGTTCAATGCAGTTAACTCTAAGCATTGAAGAATCTTTGCTGTGTATTTGCGCTGTATGATCCGATTCATAAGCAACATTTAGATTCTCTTGCTAGTGAATAATGGCTTGTGAGGAGATGAAAAAAAGGCGGGTCAGCCCGGAGAGTTAGCAGACTGAACCTTCTATCGAGATTTTGCTCATGAATGTAATCTCATGGATCTCGGATTCATGGGGCCTTCGGTATACCTAGGTCAGTAAGACAGCCAAAGATTCTCTTATTAAAGAGAGATTGGATAGGTGTTTAATTGGTTTCATCTGGGTTGGCTGATAATATCAAATGGCTAGGCTCCTTCATTCTCCTTCATACTGGTCTAACCATTTACCCATATTGTTAGATACGAGGGAGCATTATCATCGTTTCTCCCAGGATTTCAGGTATGATAGGATATGTGCTTCATTTTCAGATTGTAAAGATTTAATCGGCAAGGTGTGGAGAGTTCAGGTTTGAAAGCCAATTCAAAAGTTTTGAAACAAAATCTAAACCATCAGATTAATCAGCTTTTATAGTGCCGGTGAGTCATATTTTTCAAAACTTAAGAGCTTGAATATCAACTTGGGCTTGCCGTTTTGGAGGAGAATTATTGGAGGGAAAATGGGCTATGCTGCTATCAAGACAGATATGTCAAAAGCTTACGATAGAGTTGAGTTGAATTTTGTAATTGAGGCTATAAGGAAAATGAGATTTTCTCCTAAATGGTGCAAGTGGTTTCATCTTTGCATCTCCTCTGTTTCGTTCAGTATCAATGTAGCAGAGTGTTTAAACCAGTCAGGGCTAAGACAAAGGGATCCTTTGTCACCCTTTTTATTAATTCTTTGTGCCGAAGCATTGTCAGGATTATTAAATTGGGATTTTAGTACTCATCTTCCGACCCGACTTTTCTCATCTTTTTTCACTGACCACTCATTATTAATCTGTAAAGCTAAAGAATCTCAACTCCAACATATTTTTTATATGATTCAGCTTTATGGTAAAGCCTCAGGACAGGAAGTGCCTCCTCAAAAAAGTAATGTTGTGTTTAGCTAATCATTTTAACTTGACGTTGTCTAATTCATTGAAGAATTATTTGGGGATTCAGACTGATTTTGGTTTGTGAAAAAGGAGTATATGCTTACCAGGTTGTGGAGAATACTTTCCATAAAACTTTGGGTTGGTCTGAAAAACTACTCTCTTAGACTGGCCGCGAAGTACTTATTAAATCCATTGCATTATCTATCCCAAATTACAGGATGTCATGCATGTTCAAACTTCCTTATCTCTTTTGTAAGAAAATTTGTAGATATCTCGCTAGTTATTGGTAGAATGCCTCGCCCTTTAAAACCAGGATTCATTACGGCTCATGGGATGCTTTATACGAGAAGAAAGTTGAGAAAGGGGGCGGGGGNGGGGGGGGGGGGGGGGGGGGGGGGGGGGGTCATGGGTTGGCATTTTGGAAAGAATGGCTCTTATTCAGTAAAATCAGGGCATGATACAACATTATTTCTTCAAATTGCTAGCAGCAGCCAAATGGAGCTTCATTTGGCTGCTGCTAGTAATTGGATCTTAAAGAACCATACTTCAAATTGCTCTTCGATATTAGTTTGTGCACTGCTAATACAAATTTACCGAATGTCTCCCAATATACCACACTTCACTGTAAAATTAAAACATTGAACAAACCTTAATCAGTAGAACCAAATATGAATGTGATATTCACACGGAATAAAATTGATAGGAAAATGAAGTATTCAAGAGAGATTTTCAAGTTTGATCTTTTCAAAAAGAAGAAGTGTAAAAGTAAGTTATTTCCTAAAAGGTTTTGTTTATCATTTGTCTTTTTTTTTTTTTTAATTTTCTACATTTATCTCACTTTAACCTATCTATAATCTATAACCTACAATCTAAATAAAAGTACTAAACCTAGAAAATATTTTTCTACGATAATGTCCTTATTGATATTTTAGATTATCTCATTTGTCCCTCAATTAATATAATAGGTCTCACATGTTTTTTTATCTAAATTAATTATGATTCATCCTCAATAAAAATGAAATAATATTTTTATCTTTCCTATCATTATTATAATTGTTCATTCTTTATTACATCACACAAAATAGTAAAAGTTTATCTCTAATGCTCTTCTGGTTCCCCTTCCGTGCAAAGTCTTTACAATTTCACTCTCAACGCATTTTGCATTTTTGTTGATTACCATACTTTTAAATTGCACTAAGTTATTTTTTACTCTAAATTCATAAATTGTAATATACTTCTTTATTTCAACGAGTTATGTCTAAATATTTTATAAAGTCTAGATTGATCATTAACCATTAATTTATTTTACTAGGCTAGGTTTCGCCAGTGAATAAAATTTAGGTTCATCATTAAAATCATACTCAGAGAATATGAAAATATTTTTTTCTTAAAACACTTAAAATATTTGAAATATTTAAAAATTACTTATGTCAAAAATTGTTACCACGTGCACGTGATAAAATACAAGTAATATATTAAGAGTTACACGAGATAAGATTCATTTTGTAAGTGATTTTATTCGAGCTATAATTTGTTATCCCAAGGACTATGCATAATTGGTTAATACATAGATTAAAATTTAATATATAACTTAAAATTTTAATACAATATTTAATTATTTTTACTAATAATAACTTACTAAATTTAATTAATATATAATTAAGAGACTTTTTCATTTTTTATGTTTATTTTAGATAAATGGATTTTTTACTTTGACTATTATCTTCTTATCTCTTTGTCTTTTCTTATTTAATTTTAAAAGAAAAATCCTTTACTATTGTTTTGATCTCTACTTTAATATAATATAAAGAAAATAATATGTTGAATTTTGAAATGCCACATTTTTTTATATTTTCATCTACTATGAACAGTTTTAAAGTGCAACACAGTAAAATGTACATATTGAAATATTATATAATGTTCAAGGCACGTGCTAACTGATTGGTTAGAAACTTTTTTACTTCTGTTTTCATATATACTTAATGTAAAAAACCAATCAGTTGATTTTAATTAATTAAATGGGACAACATACAAACATATTATACTATGTGCACTGCACTGTTAAATAACTAGTGTAATTAAAAGTCCGATGAAAGAAAACAATTGGAAAGAGACGTCACACCACTTCAATAGAGGAGTCCCTTCAACTTCTCAAAGCCCAAATAAACAATCCTTTTTTAATTTCAAAAAAAATACAAGAGCGATTTCGGTCTAATTAAATCTCTTTCTTAAAGAAAACAAAACAAAAATAAATAATTTAAGTTAAATAATTCTCTAAAAGCAATTTACTCGTAGGACATCCAAATGATTAGCATGGTATTCAGTCACTTGGCATGCATGGTCCTGCCATTATATATCATAATGGGGAAACTGCACAAATGGACGGTTTGGGCCATTAATATAGACAAATGACCGGCTAATTTTCATTTACCAAAAATGGCAGGTTATCCCCATCTAAACCGGTTTCATTTATGATTTTGTCCCTCCAAAAAAAGGAGGGAGCGTAATGTTTTTTAAATAATCGTGCAAGTGCACTGCACGATGGCCGTGAAACTCTTCGTCCAGGACCGTGAAGCTCTCCGTTTAAGGCTATGAAAGCTCGTCGTAAATGGCCGCGATGCTCGCCATTCAGCTGTGAAGTTCCAGCAGTGAAGTTTTATGTGGGTAGTTGGGAGGGGCTGCTAACCAGGGAAGCTGGGGAAGATGAGTCCGCAATTTTATGTGTCTAAGGGGTCTATTATTGTAAATGTGTTATTTTCAATGTTTTTTAAAACATTCTGTGCCAATTTTTTTTTAAACCTTTTAGAGGGCAAATCTTGATGAAAGTACAAAATAATTAGCACCCTTAAACATATTGATGTCAATGAATTTAGGCATTGCCCTAGAACTTGTAATGAGGTTGCCATTCTTTAGCAAAAGTTGCCCATTCTCAATGCAAAAGGCGGTTCTCAATGCAGGAGTTTAGGCGTGCCCTACTTGTTTAGAGGATGCTTTACAATGTGACAACCTTCTAAGTTTTAATTCCTCTTTTTCTTAATGAAACATATATTTATAAAAAAACTGGGTATCCTAACTCCAAATATAGTTTTTCATTTTTATGTATCAATTAAAATTATAATAATATTATCCTATGCAAATTATAATACTAGACTTAGACCTAGTTTTTTTAAAATTAAATAAGAAAAGACGAAGAGATAAGAAGATAATAGTCAAAGTAAAAAATCCATTTATCTAAAATAAACATAAAAAAAATGAAAAAGTCTCTTAATTATATATTAATTATTAATTAATTAAATTTAGTAAGTTATTATTAGTAAAAATAATTAAATATTGTATTAAAATTTTAAGTTATATATTAAATTTTAAATCTATGTCTTAACCAATTATGCATAGTCCTTGGGATAACAAATTATAATACTAGACTTAGACCTAGTTTGCATAGGATAACATGATTGACTACTTGTGTGTGAATGTGTATATGTTGAGGAGAAGAAATAGAAATGATAGGGAGATCGATAGAGAGAGCATAAGAGATATCAGGAAAAGAACTAGCATCGACATTCTCAACAGGCATATTAACGCTAGAATCAGTATTCACAGTATTATCTAAACCAGAAACTCTATCAACAGTATTGTCAGTATGAGTAGCAGCATTTAAATTAGAGTCCAATATAGGTAAATCAGTAGTAGAAGCAGTATCATAATGCAAATTAGAGATAGAATCAGATAAATGAAAAGGTTGTTTAGATACAGTACCATCAGGAGAAGCAGAACTGTTATTATGTCATGTGTAAGTAAGAGTAGAATGTAAGAAAGGAAGAGGAGAAATTTACATGTGAGTAGAAGTACTAGGGGCAAGGTGCTGAGTTTGATCATTAGGTATAGCAGCAGAAGTACAGCAAAGGGAAAGGAATATTCATCAAACAAAACATGTCTAGAAGTGTAAATTTTCTTATGGACAACGCCATAACATAAATACATTTTTTGATCAATGCATAGCCCAAGAACACACATTAAACAGATTTAGGATTAAATTTATTTTTCACGTAAGGTCTCAATCTAGGATAGCAAGCGCAACGAAAAACCTTAAGTTGCTTATAATCAACCAATTTACCAAAAAGTATTTCATAAGGAGATTCATTGTTGAGAACAGTGGTAGGCATGCGATTAATTAGGTACACAGTAGTGGCAAAAAAAATAATTCCAGAAAGCATGAGGGAGAGACGCATGATGTGATAAGGTGAGGCCAAGATTTCTGGTGGACAATACCATGTTCATGTTGTTAAAATTATGTCTATAAAGTATGTTATAATAACTATTTATAATTATTTAGTTATTTCTTTGACATTTTTGTACTGAATTTAATAAATAAATGAAAGTTTTCCTTTAATTAAAGTGTGTTTAATTTACTCAAGTCATATAACTATTATCAACATAAGAAGAGTAAAGACATAAGGATCTTCCAGATAAACTCTTATGAAATAGTTCAGAATGTTATTGCTATCTTAGGATCGACTGGGCAATCGAGTCTGATTACGACTATTAGATTGAACCAAACAATGCCAGTCCTGGGGCATGAGAGTGGATATCTAATGGTTGATCTAGACATGTTATGGAACATGTTAAATGGATCAATAACAAATTAGTTTAGAGCAAATCCGTTTATCAAACTCTAAATCTAATTATGGCACCTTAAGGGTATTTTCATAATTACCTTAATCCTGAGGTCAATATGAAAGTTGACCGAGTTACTTGCACTTTTTGATACGCCAAATGAGTGAGTTCGAATTGCCAGACAATACATTGGCTGTTGGGATCGTGATTCAACTATGTTGGAATTGTGTGATTCACAGATATGAAATTCGTAGTAAGATTGCAATAGTAACAATAACACCTTATACTTTATTGATGGGTGTGTGAATCAATAATTTGGGACTGATACTCGATACATGAGTCATTAAATAAGATGTTGTGAACTGTGTGAGACACTTCACTAATATGTCTTTCTTATTCATATTCAATAAAAGAAGTAAGAAAATAATAACTAGAAGGGTAAAGTGATAATTTTACATCGTGCTCTTATTACTGATATTCACAAATTGTAATATGTTAAAATATTATGTGAACCATGAAATAAAAGTATTTATTTATACCAACAGAAAATGTAACGCGCATGAATCGAGAATTGATTCGGCATCAGAGCTATAGTGGAGTCGTACAATGTCAAGATTAAATCGGTCAGAAATTTATGGAGAAAAAAATGTCGATTATTTGATTCTTGTAGCTTTATTCATGTGGGTCAATTCGGTCTTAGGAGTAGCTCATAAGGACAGAAATGAAAAGTAATACCAGTTAGATAAAAAACGTGTTCTGGACCAAAGTACACTTCCTCAACCCATATGATATGGGTGTCATCACTGAAGTAGTGAAGAGAAAAACTAATATTCAAATTAATTAATCTATTACTTTTAAATTATTAGATAATTAGTAAATAAAAAAATTAATTAATTAGTTGATAGAGATCAATGCAATTTATTAATTTGGATTGATGAATTTGGACACAGTATTGACTCTATGGGAGATGTAAAATTCGAATAGGGTTGCATCCCTAACCCTAACCATAGTGTTTGATTATACAAAGCAAGAAAAGAATTTCTTTCTTCCCTCTCCTTGTTCTCGCCAAATCCTAGAGGAAGTATAAAATTTTTCTTCCTCTGTTGTTTTGAGAGCCTACACTCAATTCTTGATGACATCCTTGTGAAAAATACTTATGAATCTTATGAGTGGTTGTTTGTGTGAAGATTAATTCAAGCTCTACATATCCCAAAGAACGAAGAACATAAGACGATTAAAATGATTACACCGAGTCAAAAAATTTCCGATACAAGAAAGGTATAAAATTGTTTCTACCTAATCTAAATACGTTTATCTAAATGCGCATGATCATATAATTTTTTTTATATTTAATATTGATTAAATGTTTGTTGTGAATTTTTTTTTCTGCCCACGTACCATTCGTGGTTCATTTATTTTTCATCAAATTTTTAAAACCCAATCCAACACATGTAAATAAGATTGAAAAGGGAGACTGGCGTACTCACCACCCCATTCAGACCAGGGGTTTGAATCGCTTAAAAATAGAAAATACAACAGACTTATAAGTAATGGGAAATAACCTGGTATACCTAGTCAAGTCATAAATAAAAATAACATAGAATTTATGGCCAAGTTCTAAGGGGAAGTAGAAGTAGAATCATTGAAAGGAAATTTAGTCATTTTATTGGTAATACAACTGATACAAACACAATTTTCCATATTAGTAGCAGTACATGACATATTTGCTTCGTGTAAAACATGTCTAACTATGTTGTGTGTAGGGTGACCAAGCCTAGAGTGCAAAAAAAAAGTAGAGGTCTTTGATCTAAGGTAAGCAACAGTATGATTAGGTAAAAAAGTTGGTATTGGATAAAGGTCATTAATACTTGGCCCTTTATGTAGAATTACCTTTGTGACATTGTCGTGAATCCAGAAAAAATGAGCATAAAAATGAACAAGCAATTATTTTCAAGGAAAATTTTGTGAACAGACAACAAGTCAGAGGAGAGTTGAGGAACTTAGAAGACTTGAGACAAAGAAAAAGACTTAGATGAAGTATGAAGATAACTGGAACCTGTATGAGAGATTGGTAGCGACTGCCCATTACCAATGGAGATGTGTTTTTTCACCATTATATTCAAAAGGAGTGAAGATGTTGTTCATATCAAGTGTAAGATGGGTGTTACACCCAGTGTCAATAAGTCATACTTGAGGGTCCTTTTCATGAGAGGTATAGAACGGCTGTCATTGTTGAGGGATTTGTAGAGGGACTCCTACCTTGATATGAAAAGTGCATGCAATGGAAGCAATCCACTGCACTGTGCCCAACTTTTGGTAGATCTGGCATTGAATTCTATTGGTCCGGGCATTTTTATGATTCTCAGAGTTGAAATTGGTTAAAGACTTGAAGGCTTGAGAGGGCTGTGTGGGTGGAGCACCAAGAACAGAGGGAAAAGGAGATGGATTCCAGTTTTGAGATATCCCATCTCTTCCTGATTTGAATCGTACATAGATGTATCTAATTTCTCTAAAAAATCTAAAGTTCATGCCTCTATTGGTTCTCTGTTGGGAAATAAGGCAAAGAGAGCAGTGTTCTGAAAGATTGGATCTTGATTTTTTTGTTGGGACTCCAGGAAATGTTCTTCTGATTTGAGGAGTAAGTGAAACTCTTCAAGAGATAGGGGCTCTGCCCTAGTATGAACGGATGTTCTTAGGATATTGTACTCAGTGGGGAGGCCATTAAGGGAGTAAATCAATACGTCATCAGACAGCTGAGAGTTTATCTTTTACCTCATTTATTCCTTGGATATAGGAGTCTTATGTTCTCCGAGGCTTTCTTAGTGATAGATTGAAGATCCAACTTGAGTTGAAGGATGTTGGTCTGTGAGATTGAGGAGAATATTTTCTCGATCGAGGCCCATACTTATTTTGAAGTCTTGCTACTAACAACATATGACACCACCAGGGGGGATAAGGTAGTGTTGATCATAGTCATCAAGGCTTGATCCTGGGCTACCCATTATTCAAATTTGGGATTGTAGACTTCTATGTTACCTCCATTCTTGATAGTTCTTGGTGGGCATGAAATGGATCCATCGACATATCCACACAGTATGTGCTTTCAAGATCTTATATGTGATGATTCTTTTGTGATGCATTTGTGGATGGGCAATATGTCGTGAATATGAAACCTTATTTTGTGATGCCTTGGTGATGATTTTTTATATGAATATTATTATAAATTATGAAATGATGACGTTTCAAGATCTTTTTTGAAGTATTTTAATTATTATTATTATTGATTGGTTGAATGAATGTTTATTTTGTAGTAGAAAATGTTAAATAACATGTTAATGAGTTCTAAATATACTTGTGTAAATCAAATTATGATAAATAATTTTACAATAATCCAATATTATGATGTGCCAAACGTTGTACAAGTAATACGGTTTTTTATCTAATACAGCACCAAACACTGACAGTATTATTTAATCCAGTATAATACAATATTATTTAATCCAGTACAGAACAATAAAATCTAACATATTTAGTATAGTACGATCTAATACTATCCTGACTGTCAAACGAGCCCTAAAATGTCATCAATAGTATGTTTGGGTTAAAAGTGTAAAAAAATTGATAGTTTGAGGAATTACATGTTCAATCTTATTCTCGTTTGACAATGATCATTTGACGATGTCGTAGGTCAAATAGGTTGCCTCTTCATAGATCTGAACAAGTGCTAAAGCCGAGTACGGATTCTTTTTTTCCAATTGGACCGTTTTTATTTTCTTTTCTTTCATGAAACTTGAAAAAATTTCTAATTTTTCATGCTCCTACTATATAAAAATGATAAGATCGTTTAGCTATTCCCAAGTTAAATAAGCAACACAGCCCTGAAAAAATGATGGCCTTCTTGAAGTTGTTTTGTTCTCTAGGGTTCTTACCCATTATTTCTTTCCCACTCGTATCAGCAACACACTTAGCAGCAGCAGTAAAATCTAACACATATGTCTATCATTCATGTTCAAACGCTACCTATTTAACTAAGAATGATCCTTTTGAGTTAAACTTAGAAAAACTCACGAGTCACCTTGTTTCTACAACATCTGACACAGGTTTCAGCTTTGGTTCATTTGGAGAATACCCATTCAAAGCATATGGTCATGCTCTTTGTCGTGGTGATAGCTTGGAAAAAACATGCAACATCTGTGTAAAAAAAGCAAGTAAGTACATCGGTGAAAGATGTCCTCATGACAAAAAAGCAATTATATGGTTTGAAAAATGTCTAATGAAGTACTCTGACATTGGATTTTTTGAGCACATTGACAAAGAAAAACGGTTTGCGATTTTGTCACCAATTAAATACGAGATTTTGTCACCAATTAAAACTCAAATGAAATATGAAAGAGAAAGCAGAGATTTTAACCAAAAGACAAATAATTTGTTAAGAAGACTAGCTAATGATGCATCATTGAACTCCAGAAGGTTTGCAGTTGGGAAAACAATGGTGAAGGAAAATTTAAGGGAAGTTTTTGGATTGGCTCAATGTGTTTCAGCTCTTCGATATGTGGATTGTGAAAGATGCTTCAATCAGTCAATTGCAATGCTTCCAAGTTGGTTTGACTCAAGAATGGGTGCACATATTGTTAGCGGAAACTGCATCTTAAGATATGAAATGTACCAGTTTGTATAGTGAAAGAAGGTGAGAATGGTCAAGGGCTAATAATTAAAGTATAGTGTCATCTCAATAGCACATGTCTTGTTACCTATTTTTATATTTCTGAAGTCGCTTTACCAAAGTTACAAGTTCCATTTTACATTATACAAGTGTTTGTCATCTCCATAACAACAAACATAAAAGTCATCTTGTAGTAGGGGTGTTCAAAACCAAGCCGAACCGATCGAACTGAACCGTAAATGATCGGTTCGGTCGATTCTTTATATGTGTTCAGTTTGATTTTATTGTCGAATCAAAGTTTTGATTCGGTTCAGAATTTTGGTGGTTTTCGAACCGAACTGAAATATTAAATTAAATTATTTTTTTATTTGTTATTAGGGGTGTCCAAAAACTGTCCAGACTGTTTAGTTTGAATCGGTCCGAACCGAAATTGATCGACCTAGACGTTATTTTTATTATTAATGGTCGGTTCGGTCCTCCTTTAAGAGAGGACTGAAATTTCAGACTGGTCTAAAATTTTCATTAGTTCTGGACCGATCCGACTGGTCCGACCGTATAGTATAGTATATATATACTATTTTAACCATAATTTTTTTACGGTTTTAGGTTTTTTCTCTTCTCTCCCTCGGCTCAGTCAGACCGTCTCCTTCTTCGCATCTCGCCTCCAGCTAGTACCTCTCGCGCCTCGCCTCCAACCAGCCCCTCTAGCATCTCGCCTCCAGCCAGCCCCTCTCGCTTCTCGCCTCCAACCAGTGCCTCTCTCATCTCGCCTCCAGTTAGCCTCTCTCATGTCTCACGACTCTGCCTCTCACCTCTCCCCTCACTCAACTCAGTCCCTCTTCACTCTCTCTCCCTCAGCTCAGCCCCTCTTCAGTCTCTCTCCCTCAGCTTAGCCCCTTTCATGTCTCACGACTCTGCCTCTCACCTCTCCTCTCCCTCAACTCAGTCCCTCTTCACTCTCTCTCCCTCAGCTCAGTCCCTCTTCACTCTCTCTCCCTCAGCTCAGTCCCTCTTCTCTCTCTCTCCCTCAACTCAGCCCCTCTCACGTCTCACGACTCTGCCTCTCACCTCTCCCTTCCCTCAGCTCAGTCCCTCTTCACTCTCTCTCCCGCAACTCAGCCCCTCTCACGTCTCACGACTCTGCCTCTCACCTCTCCCCTCCCTCAGCTCAGCCTTTAATCCGTAAAACCCGTCTGATTTGACCGTTGATGTCCGTTCTGGATGGATCGAATTTTTTGCAATGTTATGGTCAGTTCGGTCCTCCATATAGGAGGACCGTAAATTTTTATCTGGTCTAGTTTTCCTCCAAATATTCGACCAGACCGACTGTTGAACACCCCTATTTGTTATATATAATTTCACATAAAACCAAACCGAACCGAAATAAATTTTTTGATTTTCTATTATTTTTTTCAATAATATTATTAAAATTTTATTTTTAATTAATAATACCGAACCGAACCGAAACTCATGGCTCGGTTCTTTTAGCATTCATTGTTCGGTTTCGTTAGGTTTTCACTAAAAAATCGACCGAACCAAACCGTGAACACCCCTCCCTACCTTACAGTCCGGCATGGCTAATCGCATGAGCCGTAATAGTGTTATTGTATAATTTTGAGTGAATCGATAGTGTCATTGATGTGGGATAGAAAAGAAAATCTTTTACATGAGTATTTCCATTAGGGTTCTCTAATTTCAAATTTTCCTAGATTTCTTAATTTTTAGTTTTCTTATTTAATACTTTGTAGCCCTAGAGGCATTTGGGAAGTTTTGATCGATAGAAATTTGAGAGTTTTTCCAACCCTTTTTTCAAACTTTCAGTATTTTATGCGCGGATCAATGAAACTTTAGATGTCTAATTATTTGGTATTCATGCACAACTCAACAAGCTTTTAGAAGGTTGTTTGTAATTTTCTGTATGTGTTTTTCTCATTGAAGCTTCCGTACATCAACTAGTATAAGAGTGGCACTTGTTCAAGCAGCATGCCGCTAAAGACACGCCGAGCCAACGAGGTAACCGCAGAAGTGACCTATAAACACGACCATGTGATGTAATTGGAGAAAAATGTGGTGCAATTGATGGGTAGATTGCTACATTCTTGGTCAACAAAATCAAACAGGAATTTTAATCGTCCTATGGTTCCTGAGTTTGATGGCAGTCTTCAACTAGAATAGTTTCTGGATTGGATATGTATGGTAGAGGAAGTTTTAGACTTTAAAGGAGTTTCGGAAGATAAGAATGTGGCACTTGTGGCAACAAAGCTTCGCGGCAGGCTCACGTCATAGTGGCACTATCTCAAACTTAATCGAAACAGATTAGAAAAATAAAAAATTGTTGACTGAGAATAAGATGAAAAAAATTAAGCTGCATTTGGAGCTTTTACCTTAGTTTTCGTAGTTTGATATAACAAAAGTTACAGTATTTGCGACAAAACATGCGAATGACAGGAGTATACTAATGAATTTCACTAACTCTTGGAGAGAAATAACATAGGAGAAACAAAGGAAAAGTTGGTGTCTAGGTAATTCAAAGATATGCATTCCCAATTTCAAGACTTTTTTATCACTTTTATCCAGTCTATTTCAGAGGCATATAAAAGAGCATTGCGATTAGAAAGACAATTTTTGTATAAGTTGAGAAACTTTAAGAATTCTCATCTTAGTATTCACATTAAGAATTACATTCCCCAAGCATTCGAGCTATAAATTTCAACAGCAATGAATCAACAGACTTTCATGAATAGTGAAACCTCCAAAGCAAAAATAAAAGATGAATAACACAATTGAACAAGAATAATTTCACATGACACGTAACAAGATCTAAATCGAAGACACTATCGAAGAGAAGATAGAGTGGGAATCGACAAATCAGACGAAAGTACATGGATTGCTGATGTGGCAATCCAAAGAGAAGCTAATCAAGACCATTGGATTCATCAGACGGTCTAGATTCACTTGGTTGTTATTATTGATAAGCTATATCCAGAGAATATTCTGTTGATCCTATTTTCAGATAAAATTAGATAAGCTATATCGGATTCTATGTAACCGATTGAAGGGCTATAAATAGAGGCAAGATGCAACTCCAAACGGGGGACAACAACTCTCAACACTCATTAGTCTTGTAAATCATTTCTTCATAATGAAATACTATCAAAATCTCTCCGTGATTTTTCTTCTCTTTAAGGGTTTTCACGTAAATCATGGTGTCATTATTTTCTCTCTCTAAATTATTCTCTTGATTTTCATATTATGATGTAAGAAATTCACAACCGATTCTCAAAGACGGTAGATTTTTTCCTTTACATTTGGTGCTTTCATTGAGAGCGAGAGGAAAACTCAAGAAATCCCTTTCAAAAACACTCAAAATTAAATCAGACGCCCCCCTCAACAACTGAAGCGGAGGTGGAAATGAAAGAAAAAGTGGAAATAGAAGCCGAACCGAAAGCAGGAACAGAAAAACCAACAATATAGACTCTCAAAACAGAAGCATAAACAAAAATGACTACAAAACCAAAAACAGAAGCGAAGAGCACTGAACTCATCATATTATTTTAAAATATTTCTTTTCTACAATTATTATTTATAAAAAATAATTATTAACTCTATTCGTGGAATCGAATCTGAAAAATTGTGGTAATGGTCGCTGTCGTCATCACCAACTGTGAGGGGTAGCATCGCGGCCATGGAAACGTCGCTACCGAGGAAGCTTCAAGCAAGAAAAATAAAATCAGAGCGGATATTAAAAATTGAGCTCAGAAAGCTCATACTAGAAAAGCTCAAAGAGCTCAGATCAGAAGATATCAGAAAACTCATATCAGAAAAGCTAGAGAACTCAGATCAGAAAAGCTCAGAAAGCTCTGACGAAAAAAGCTCTGAGAGCTCAGATCAGAAGCTCTCAGAAAGCTCTGATCATAAAAACTCTGAAAGCTCAGATCAGAAGATCTCATATCAGAAAAGCTCTAAAAGCTCAGACCAGAAGAGCTCAGAGAGCTCAGGCCAGACAAGCTCATAAATCTCAAACCGGAAGAGTTCATAAAATTCATAACAGAAAATATCAGAAAGCGTGGAACATGAGAACTCATCAAGCTCAGATCAGATCAGCTCAGAAAACTCATATTAGAAAAGTTGAAGTCAGAGCTTCAGAACTAAAAGTAGAATTCAAAAATTCCGAACAGAGAAGTTTCAGCGCTACATAAAAGAAAAAGAATTTCAAAAGAGAAATTCATTAAGAAATAAAAAATGGATAAGAAAAAAATTTCAGGGCATAAATTCGAGAGAAAAGAAAAAGCAAAGAAAATCATGTTCACTTCAATCAAGAAAGCCGCAACTTTAGAACGGGAAACGTCAAGAATGGGAAACATTGTGCCAACAGCAACGAAAACTTCGTGGCAACGACAATTGAAAAGTCGTGGCAACATGAATAAAAATAGCAATGGGTACGATACTAGAAACGTGAGCATAATGGAAGCCGAAACGGAAGCGGCATGGCAACGGAACTATAAGTGAAAAATGAAAGTAAGGGATAAAGAAACAACATAAACAGAAAATAGAAGCCCTATACCGAAAGTTTCTCTTAAAATGCCGTTTTATCCATTAAAAATGTGAATTTATTATTTGATGCATAATCTCAAAAATTTAAATGCATATGATCATGCTTAACATGTGTTAGCGTAAATCACATTTATAATGCTTGGACCGGCTAGTACACTCGTATTGATAGCTAAACCAAATAAATATTAGCATGACACTATCTCACAATCGAGCATCATGAAAATAATTTATTATGCCATGTCTAAATTTATTTGAGTTATTAAATATTATCAAAGTGAATACCTTTTTTGAGATCATGCATCTAACTCGAGACACTTAAAATAACGTATTTAACTCGGCCAACTTAACGCTCGATCATCTTACTAGAGTGGTCTTTGACGTGAAAACCATTACATATCAAACCAGATTCGGTGTTTAAAGAGAACTATACTGCAAGTCATATATCGTTTCAAAGATACGGAAATTAGCTTCTTGAGAAATTTTGTGAAACTCAATTTGGAACTTTGAGACAAAAGTTATGACAGTTTTTATACAAGTTGTTCAAAAACAAAGATTATGCAGAATAGTACATTTCGGAAATTATACTGTGTCAATTGAGAGATAAACACACGGAGAATCATATATTATTATGAAGATATAGAAGTCTACCTCATGAAGAATTTTACGGAAATCAATTTGAAGCAACCGATCAAAAGCTACGATAATTTTTGTTGGTGCCGTTCAGGAAAGTAAACCTATAAACACTATTCAAGTTTAATTTTTAAACTGTATCAATTCATTTATTACTACATAGAAAATAATATATCGTTAAAAAGATATAGATGTCTGCGTCTTGAAGAATTTTGCAGAACTTGATTTGGAGTTCGTGAGAAAATATTATGACAATTCTCGTTGAGGCTGCTCAGGAAAATAAATTATGCAGAACCTTGAATTGGAAATTAAAGTGCATTTACTGAAGGCCAACTATATTATGAATCTTATATCAACGGAAAGATACGAAAATATACTTTGTGAAGAATTTCACAGAAATCAATTTGAAGCTCTCAAACAAAAGTTATGGCAACTCTCGTTGGTGCTATCCAGGAAAAACTCGATTTGGAGCTCTCGAACAAAAGTTATGAAAATTTTAATGAAGGCTATTCAGGAAAGCTTATTACGTGGGACGGTCGAATTCGTTAATTAAACTATACCGACTGGGATACAATTACATGGTGAATTATATATCATTGGAAGAATATGAAAATCAACTTCTTGAAGAATTTCATGGAATTCAATTTGGAACTTTCAATCAAAACTGATGGCATGATAATGTGAAGACTGCTTACAAAACAAATACTTGGCTTCAACTTTCTCTCTCCTTCAACAACAACGGAAATAAGGGCGTAAGTCCTTGGGAGGGGAAATTCATAAGCCCTACTCTCAGAAGGAACTAAGGGTGTAAGTCCTTGGGAGGGACAGTTCATAAGTCCCACTCTTAGAAGGAACTAAGGGCGTAAGTCCATGGAAGGGGCAGTTCATAAGTCCTACTCTCAGAATGAACTAAGGGCGTAAGTTCATGGGAGGGAAAGTTCATAAGTCCCACTCTCAGAAGGAACTAATGGCGTAAGTCCTTGGGAGGGGCAATTCATAAGTCCTACTCTCAGAAGGAACTAAAGGCGTAAGTCCTTGGGAGGGGCAATTCATAAATCATACTCTCATAAAGAACTAAGGGCGTAAGTCCTTGGGATGGGCAATTCATAAGTCCTACTCTCAGAAGGAACTAAGGGCATAAGTCCTTGGGAGGGGCGGTTCTTAAGTCTTACTCTTAGAGGGAAGTTAAAACGGGGTAATGGTTCCACTGAAGGAGCCTAAGTCCTTGGGAGCGTCTACGTACGCCGTTCTCAGAAGGAAATCAAGACGGGGTCATGTTTCTTTATTTGAACCTAATTTCTTAGGAGCAGACAACTCATGGGACATTCTCCCAGAATGCAGAAAATGTAAACGGGGTCATGGTTCTTTATTTGAACCTAAGTTCTCATCTCAAAAGAAAATGGCAACACATAAGTCATACTCTCAAAAGGAACTGAAACACAAGTCACGATGGGCAAATTATGAGAACAGAACAACGAGAATGGATAAACAAAAAAAAGTTGAGGAGAGAATTTCATATCAGAAAAGAAGTTGAGGAA
Source organism: Datisca glomerata (assembly GCA_003255025.1). Taxonomy (NCBI): domain Eukaryota; kingdom Viridiplantae; phylum Streptophyta; class Magnoliopsida; order Cucurbitales; family Datiscaceae; genus Datisca; species Datisca glomerata. The sequence continues at coordinate 1,167,898 of QANY01005768.1, read as the reverse complement.
AGAACTTCAGAAAAGAAAAAAGTCGAGGAAAGAATTTCAGAAAAGAAAAGAAGTTGAGGAAAGAACTTCAAAAAAGAAAAGAGTCGAGGAAAGAACTTCAGAAAAGAAGTTGAGGAAAGAACTTCAAAAAAGAAAAAAGGTCGAGGAAAGAACTTCAGAAGAAAAAAAAAAGTTGAGGAAAGAACTTCACAAAATAGTTGAGGAAAGAACTTCAGGAAAGGAAAGAAGTTAAGGAAGAACTTCATAAAAGAGTTGGGGAAAGAACTTCATAAAAGAGTTGGGGAAAGAACTTCAAGAAAGAAAAGAAGTTGAGGAAAAAATTTCAAGAAAGAAAAGAAGTTGAGGAAAGAACTTCAGAAAAGAGTTGAGGAAAGAATTTCAGGAAAGAAAAGAATTTGAGGAAAGAACTTCAGAAAAGAGTTGAGGAATGAACTTCAGGAAAGAAAAAAAAGTTGAGGAAAAAGCTTTAGGAAAGAAAAGAAGTTAAGGAAAAAACTTCAAGAAATAAAAGAAGTTGAGGAAAGAACTTCAGAAAAGAGTTGAGGAAAGGACTTCAGAAAAGAAAAGAAGTTGAGGAAAGAACTTTAGAAATGAAAGGAGTTGAGGAAAGAACTTCAGAAAAGAAGTTGAGTAAATAACTTCAGGAAAGAAAAGAAGTTGAGGAAAGAACTTAAGAGCAGAAAGAAAAGTGGTTGAAAAAAGAACTTCAAAGCTGAGAAAAGAAAGGTTGAGCTGAGTAAAGAAAAACCGAGAAAATAAAAGCTTAGTAAAGAAAAACTGAGTAAATAAAAAGCCAGTAAAGAAAAGTCAAGGAAGGCCGCAGCTTCAACGTTTTAGAATGGGAAGGCCATGAAGAAAAGAAAAAGAAGCGAGAAAAGAAAGGAAAAAGAAGTTGAAGAAAAAGAAAGGAAACATGAAAAACTCTATTGATGAACCGGTAGTAAATCAAAATGGGGCCATGGTTCCGTGGAAGGAGCCTAAGTCCTTGGGAGTATCTACGAACGCCGTTCTCTTAAAGAAATGAAAATGAGGCAATGGTCCTTTGTTTGAACATAAGTCCTCCTCTCAAAAAAAAATGGGCAGTTTGTAAGTTCTTCTCAAAGTAAAAATGAGGTCATGATTCTTTATTTGAACCTAAGTCACTATCTCAAAAGAAAATAAGCATTTTGTAAGTCCCTCTTAAAGCGAAAATGGGGCCATGATTTTTTATTTAAACCCAAGTCCTTCTCTCGAAAGAAAATGATAGTTCATAATTCATTCTCTCGGAACGAAGACGTGGTCATGGTTCTTTATTTGAATCTAAGTCCTTGAAAAAGCAATACAACCAAAAAAGAGTTCAATAGAAGAAAAATTGCATAAACAGAATATTTACATTGATTGAAGCTGAAATACAAAGGAAAAATACAAAACAAGATAACGTAAAAGAAAAACAAGGAAACAGGAGAAATTCAATCAATGGAAGTGGGACATCAAACTCAAACTCCTACAATGAAACTATGAAATGGTACACTCATTCCTTACTCATTTTAATAAATTATTATATTATTGTTCTTGTACAACATTCTTGTCACAGATCTTAACGTATGAAAGAAGGAAAAGAAAAATGAATAAACGGGATAAACTTTATCAATGAGCCTATATTGAAGAAAATGAGAAAACTCTGTCAATGAGCTTGTGGCAAAAGAAAACTGGAGGAACTCCACAATCAGTAGTTGTTCTAAAAAGAAGACTAGAAGACATCTTCAAACAAACCAGTCCCTGTGAACGGAAAAAGTGACAACGGAAAAAGAACTATAAATAAAGGAAAAAGAAAATTTGCTATGTTTGGAACAAAAGAAAAATTACAAAAAGATACAAGAGAATATGGTTGCATCAACGGCAACATCTTCAACAGAAGGGTTGGACGTTGCATCCTCAATGAGAAGGTTAACAACGACATGTTAAATAGCTGCTTGAAAAAATTGTTTTGCATGCTCTGAAAAAAAGGTAAATAACGGCTATTAAACCTGAGCACAAAGATGAGAAGCGATGAAAGAAATGACTGGGGAGAGTCAAAACGTCAGAACAGAATCTGAAGTTTCGAAGTAGACCCCTAGTAAGAACGAAACCGAGCTCCAGATTAGATCTTGTAGCGAAAGAGGAAACCATACTCCAGATCAGATCTTGTAGCGTGAACAGAATTTGAAGCTCCAGACTAGACCCCCTAGCGAGAACGGAATTGGGGTGCCAGATCAGACCTCTTGGGGAAGATGGAAATCAAGTACCAGATCAGACCTTTTGAGGAAGATGGAAATCGAGCGCTAGATCAGACCTCTTAACGAAGATGGAAACCGAGCACCATATCAGATTTTTATCGAGAGTAAAGACTGAAGCGCAAAATCGTGCTTTTAATGAAAATGAAAATTAGAGAGCCAAGTCATATTTTTACCGAGAATGAGAATTAAAAATGTTGGAACAGATCGTTATGAGAACATGAGAATGAAATAAAAGAAAGCACACGCAACCCTCAAATGCACGTCAGTCGATAAAGCAACTATGTATAATTGTTGATAACCTTTGCAGATCATTATTATTGCAGGTCCCAATGAATTTAATGTAAAGGATCAAAGAATAAAATCATTACACCTGAATGAAGAAAGACTTCATCAAGTGTAATGACAGCAAATGAACAGGAATAATTTCACATGACAAGTGGCAAAATATAAATCGAAGACTCCATCGAAGAGAAGATAGAGCGAGAACTGATAAATCAGATGAAAGTACGTGGATTGCTGATGTGGCAATCCAAAGAGAAGTTAATCAATACCATTGGATTGATCAGACGGTCTAGATTCACTTGGTTGTTATTATTGATAAGCTAGATCCTATGAAATATTCTGTTGATCCTATTTTCAGATAGAATTAGATAAGTTGTATCGGATTCTATGTAACCGATTGAAGGTCTATAAATAGAGGCAAGATGCAACTCTAAATGGGGGACAACAACTCTCAACACTCATTAGCCTTATAAACCCTTTCTCCATAATGAAATACTATCAAAATCTTCTCGAGGTTTTTCTTCTCTTTAAGGGGTTTTCATGTATATCATGGTGTCATTATTTTCTCTCTCTCTAAATTATTTTCTTGATTTTCATATTATGATATAATAAATTCAAGACCGATTCTCAAAGACGGTAGATTTTTTCCTTTACAACAATAATTTTAGTGAAACTGAGCATGATCGATCAAGGTGGTTACGAAAAGACAACAAGTATAGATGTTGTGTGTTCATTGACGACCACAAGACATAAGTGAGCAATCAAATAATATCGATATTATACATTATCCTTTTAATCATGAAGACATAGTTACATAGCACATGAATAGAGATTTTCACCAATTGAAAGTAGTAATTGCCTTCAGATGAAGTCAATAAAGAATTTAGATGATGATTTAGTCAAGTGCCAATTTTAAGATGTCATTCCATCCAAATATGTGGAGTTTACTAGAGTTAAATATTTCCATTTATTCGAGATTTCTTTGTAGATGTCATCACAAAGCAATTGATGATTGAAATGAAGACTTAACAAAATTCTTTCATATGGAGAATATATTGATCATTTGTGTCGCTTGAAGTATCTTGCAAGCTATGTGAAGGGAGAGATTCCAATTCCAACCATTAAACTTGTTAGAGAGAAGCTTAAACAAGCAATGGCTAAATTCTAATTCACCACTTCTCCCTATCCAAGGTCTCAATCTTTGCCAACTGATATCAAACTGATATCAGTTGGACAGAATCTTCGAACTGATATCTGTTGAAGCTAATTCACGTGGCTCCCTTGCTTAGCTTCTTAGCTCTCTTTGTATTGCTTCTCTCTGTAACATGAATGATATAAATACAAGGTCTCTCAACTTCTCACAGTTTAGTGAGAACTGATTTCTTCAGCATCTCTCAGTGCCAATCTTTCTTCTCTTTCTGTCAAACTCTTCCTTTCATTCTTTGTTTTACTTTTACAAAACTCGAGGACGAGGTTTTTTCAAGCAGAGAAGAATGATGCATGATGAAAAATAAGAACCAATTATATGAATCTTTGTTATATTCTTTTTTTTTAATTTTCCAAAATTTAGTTTTCATGATTTATTTGCTTGTTTAAGTGAGTTTTTAAGGATTTTATTCTTAAAATAAGTACTCACTATGGGATATATTATTTAGAAGTGATTTTGGGATATTTTATTTTCCATTACGTTTTTTCTAATTTAAATTTTTCCTAATTTTTTTAAGTTTCCTGATTTCCAACTTTTCCGAAGTTTCCTAATTTCCAGTTTTTCCTAAATTTCCTAATTTCTATTTTTCCTAATATAATTTCAGAGAGATCTCTAATTTTATTATTTTTACCTGAAATTATCATAGAGGAGAGAGAACTACATAAATGATCTTATTAGGTCATTTATGTGGTAAAATGGATGGCCATATTTTCTTTCACAAATATGGCCGGTGGTGCCTATTAGGATTGTGCCCTTTGAAAGTAATAAAATTTTAATGTATTTATTGAGATATTAATTCTGATTAATAATAAATATTTTATCATCATATTATATGCAATGCATTCTTGTAAAAGGTATAGAGTCTTAAGTTTGATTCATGAGAATAAGGTATTTAATCAAAAGTTATTTATGACTTGAAATATTTATTATTCATAATCTAGTGAAGTTGGATGTTTTACTAAGGTAGACAATAGTGTATTAACTCTATTATATATATAGAGTGACTTATCTTGGCCATTAGGTAGAGTACATGATTAATAGGCTAGTGTATTCGGAACGCATTGAATGGACAATGAGTTTGATTTTCAATGAAAGTATGATCTCTAGAAAATCATAACTCATTGCTATAATATTGTGAGTGATATTAATCTTCAAAGAGTTATGAACTCATATTTTAATGGTTCGATTGTTTGGATATACTATGGTTTAGATCTCTCTTGGTTGGATAACTGGGTTGTTAGATAGTGATGATACATAGATTCTCAATAGTAGAATTCATAGACACTTTTAAGTAAGTGACATGATACCCCTTTAATAGAATCTGTTTAATGTGGTTATAGTAAACTAAGCATTTAGTATCTCTAATGGATTATTAGAGATTTGATGATTTTATTTGAGGCAGCAAGTATGCAAATTATCATGGTTGATCAATAGAACAAGATTTGAAAGTTAAGGAACAAAGAGGTACATAAGTTAGTTAGACAATTTTATCTAATTATACACGGTGTTATATTATGGAGGGACAACACGTAATGAATAATAGGTCGAGGATAATTACGTTGAGTGATATAAAATAGGAATAAAGTTCAATTACAATTTTACAGTTAAGTAAATTATAATTCATAATTCATAAATTTGTTGGTTAAGTCAATAGAGTTTATTAATTATTTAGCCATGAGTTTTTTTATCTAATGGTCCCCGAGTTAGCCTATGGGTTATAGATATTATCGTAGCGGTAATAAACAGATACGCCATAGATACCTAGTAGTCAACCAAGTCGGTCCTAATTTTAATGATGAAAATTAAAAATTAAAAATGTGAGTCAATATGTCTATAGATCGGATAACTGAGTTGTTAGATAGTGAGAATGCATAAATTCTAAATCGTATAGTCCATAGACACTTTTAAGTTAGTGACATAAAACTTCTTAGTAGAATCCATTTATGTGATCATAGTAAACTAAATGCTTAGTATCTCTAATAGATTATTAGAAATTTGATGATTTTACTTGAGACATCAAGTATAGAAACTATCATGGTTGATCATAGAACGGGATATGAAACTTAAGGAACAAGAGGTGTATATATTAGTTAGATAGTAATTTATCTAATTATATATGTGGAATATTATGGAGGGGCAGCACACAATAAATAATAGGTCAAAGATAATTACATCGAGTAGTATAAAATATGAATGGAGTTCAATTACAATTTGATAGTAGAATAAATTATAATTAGTAATTAATAAATCTGATTATAGGTTTCGTAGGTATAGTTTATTAATTATTTAGCAATGAATATTTTCATCCCATGGTCTCCAAACTAGCCAATTGGTTCTAGGTATTGTCGTAGCTGTAATAAATATAATAAATAGATACGACATGAACACCTAACAGTCAACCAAGTTAGTCTTAATTTTAATGGTGAAAACTATTAATTAAAATTAATTTAACTAGTTTTACTTTTAATTAAGAGAGAATTTTAGTTAACATTGGCCATTGAATTTCACTAAAAATAAGAGGCTTCTTTCATAAATGTAACATGAATATATTGGCATCGTTCGTGAGAGACTAGAAAACCATAAGGAGACTTATCATTCTCCCAAGCCGAAAATTGAGAGGAAGGAAAAGTTTGAATTCTTCCAAATGCCCATACATTGTCATCGGTTGACCACCCGAGAAATAGAGGAAGATCGTGAGGATCGATTCACGGTGGGTCTCGAAAATACACGATGGTCCACGGCTCACAACAAACAATGATTTGTGGAGCAGATGGTCGCAGACGACAACGTGGGAAACAACGTTTCTCACAGCTCTCACAGTTTTGGCATGTAGATTGAAGACAGTTCATGCATAGACCAAAAGATCGTGACAAAAAAGCTTCCAGTTTTTGGGTTTACACATCAAGGGTAAGATTTCTATACTCATCAATAATGGAGACAACAACCATTTCCTAAAATGTCCCCGTGAAAAATTGCGGGGACTATTTTTTTCTTTTTTCACGTCAATATACTACATGTCAATATTGCACATTGACATGGTATAATTTTTTTAACATATTTAAAATTACTTATTCACAACCCGTATATAACTTATATTTGACATCTCATAAAAAATAAATAGACTAATATTATTCAAAATATAACAAATAAATAATTTATTGATATCATGGGGTAGACTGGGTAAAATCTGTGTATAAATGATATGTATATGGTATCATGTGCCTAATCTCTGATATCTATCATGATGTATTATTTTGTATTGCCATGTATTAATTTTTATGTTGTCATGTATAATTTTGTGTTGCCATATACTAATCACGTTGTATCGTCATATATTAATTTTCGTTGGCCAAATACTAATTCTCCAGTACTTGGTATCCGAGAACCACCCTAAGATATTGATGAATGCTTTCTCAAAGATATATCTATCTAGCTATATTAAAACTGCCACATGTCAACATCGGCAAACTCAATGGACGTCAGGATCCTCAGCACCAAATGACGTCTAAATGAAAATGATTAACATTTTGCCTTCCTTGAATATCTTCTCTCTGTGTTGATCTGTTTCTGTTATTATTAATATTACATTCATAGCGTTATGTATATAACGTTATTACAACCCGGCACGTGCATCGATTATTTAGTGCTAGAAAAAACGACACTATTCTCTTTTTTAAAATAGAATACTCGTAACAACTGCTATTATAATGTTCCACCCCCGTAACTATTAAACTAGAAACTTATCAGCAAGCTCTAGATTTCACTGTGTAGCCAACCTTCAGTTTCAAGAATTACCCACAAGCTATTAACAATTATTCTGCCGACTAACCATCACACTTGCGGCACCTAAAATCAACTTCCTCAAATTCAGTCGCTAAACAATTTAGACTCGAATTTACTTTATATATACGAACGACATGGAAGTTAACCAACTACTAGTATAAAATCCTCATCGTGTGGCAGGAGTGGGATCTTTCACTCGCAAGAATGCTTATTATTTAAGGGAATCTATAGCAAGAACAATAATGAATGCGAAAACAAAAGACTCCAGCTCTCATGTTTCAACAACCCGTATGAGGTTGGGATGCATTTATAGTGCACTGATTTAGTGATAAAAGCTAGGTTCATTTTTACAACTAGACAAAAGGATTAGTTTCTTTATAGAAATAACCCCATACTTCAATTGAAACTCATCATGAGCATCTTCACTGTAAGTTTTTACACAACTATCAGAGCCTGAGAATGTAATCTACTTCTTTTGCACCTTCAAGAATCAATATGAGCATTCTGAAGTAAACTTCGCGCATTACGCAGAATAGTTTTGGCCTCCTCATTTGAGGCACCAAGCAACCTCAGTTCTTTGATTTCTTCCTGCCATTTCTCAATATGCTCCTTATGTATCCTGAAAGAGATGGAAAGGGGGTCGGTGGGGTAGGAGAATTCAAAGTCAACCCATAAATTATTGACCGAACAAACAAATTTGATCAAAGATAAATAGTTTATTCCTAATTTCAAATCTGAACTCACATAATAATTCGCTCTTCAAATTCATTACTAAGCTCTTTGAACACTGTCTTCCCAGATTCCAGCATCTCGGAAACCTTACCACGAAATGGTAAGTTAAAGAAGCACAAAACAGAGATAGCCATTATGATATCTACAAATAAGACTGTGTTATCATAAACCTTTGGGATTCTAGTTTATGGTGTATCATCTGAAAAATCCAAAGGTCCTGTCCTAATCAACTATCAAGGATAGGTAGCTAATAGCTGGCAATCATAGTTATACAAACTTTTATCAAATGAACTGGAAAAGGATGACTACCAGCTGAGTGAAGCATTCAATTTTTTCAAGTATGTGAGCGATAATAAGCTCCATCTCCTCAGATCCCTCACTAATCGTCTCACAAACTTCATTTTCTATCATCTCGGAAACACCTCCATCCCTCTCCTTATCTTCCATCTGCTAAATTCTACCAATCAGTCCCAAAACCAATAACCACCAAGGAGGCCAAGCCAAGCCCATGCTCATCAAGCCGCTTTAGCATTGTTAATAACGAGACGATTAAAAAAGGATGAAGAAACGTACTGCTATTTTGATACGCTTCCTTGATACTTCAATTGATTTGCTTTCCATTTAATTCCTCTGGGAAAAGCTGCATAATCAAGGAAGCCGAGAAATCTCAGATTTGGACATCGGATGACAATTAAATGTATATTTATATTGTAATGTAGACGTATATGATATAAGATGCTAACTCCACTCCTATAAAGTTCCAACTCTGTTTAGCAATTTGATGTAAACGTTTTAGAGAAAACATACTTTGTTAGGACGAAAACTCCAATGAGATATTAGTGGTCGTCGTTAGTGGTCGTCGTAATTCCATCAAGCGAAGAAAAGGGGAAAAAAAAAGAACAGAACGCAGATACAGAAAATAATAAACCACCGCGACTGAACGAGCAAAAACAAAGCCTCTTTTCCCTTGTAACACGATAGCACAGTGCTCAGGAGTAATATGGAGTCTAACATTTAACGAATAATTTGGAGCAACAGAGTTTGATTCAATCAAATTACGCACGATGCCAAATTAACTCGCATATTCACAGTGTATTGTTATTATCGATTACCTTCAATCGTCGATCAAGTGTGATATCTACGATCGTAATGAGAAAATGATCTAACAGGACGCAAAATGAACAGAAGGAAAACTTGAGAAACGTTAGCATTTGAAAAAGGCAGTAAAGCTTAATTTCGACACGAGATATCGATCAAATTGTCATCGAGGAAAAGGATTTTAACATTTGCTTACCAATTGTTCCTTCGATAGACTCCTTTCTTGTTCTTCGCTCTGATTCTGTCTCCCACGTTAGAAACAGGAGGGAAAATTTTGCAATCGTTCTTACGCGCACAGTCTCTGTCAACTTATAGTGAAAATATAAAACGAAAGAAAATACACTTCTTTACGTAATTTTGCAAATAGTTTTCAATTTTAATGTGTACTTTCCTAAAGGCCAAAATGTATTTTTAAGTACTCCAAATTTAATTTCCAATTTAGTGTTAATTTAATTTTTTTTTCACCCAATTGATTGAAAATTTCAAAACGTTATAATTATGTCCTTCTTTAACTTTACAATTTGATATTTTAATGTCATTCATGACCTATTATTATCATTTCAAGACTAATAAGCTTATTATTATGTACCCACTAAGAGTTTCGGCAAAAAAAAATTGATAATTATGGTTTCATATCAATTTGTTTGATGATTATGGAGTGCTTACACAAAGTTGGATGATTACAGTGTGTTATACCTTAGTGCACTAGCAATCTCTTTGAATAGTTAAGTAGATGAACTATATGGTATTATGAATGTTCAAGCAGACGAGACATTTTAATTCTGAACAGTATATAAACTATTTGAACGCTATAAGTAAATAAGTTGAGATGAGACATTTTGTTTTGAGTATCGATAATCACAAGTAATTAAACTACTTAACCACTTCAAGTACCAACAAAATTGTTATTTGAAGAGTACAAGTAGACGTATTTAAAACGTACAAACAACCAAGTATTTAAACTGCTTAAACAATTAAGTTGATAAAATTAACCCCTTGAATAATTCAAGTAGACAAGCCATTAAGCTTGAGGATGAGCACTTGAGTCTGTAAATTACAATCAATTTTATTATCTAGATTACTCAAAGTAGACAAGTTATAATATTTTTGTTTGAATCTGAGCACTTAAGTAGTTAAACGTCCTTAACATTGCTTAAACGCTATAAGTGGATAAGATTAACTCTTTGGATACTCATGTAGACCAGCTATTAAAATTGATTTTGAGCACTAATAACTAAAATAAGCAAATTCTTATTATTTGAAGTATTCAAATAGACGAGTAATTATGTATAAGTTTGAGCGCTCAAGTAGTTAAAGTACTTTAACATTTCTTGAACACCGTAAACAGACAAGATTAACTCTTTGAATAATCCAAGTAAACAAACCATTAAGATTGTGTGCACCCAAGTTCAAGTAACTAAACTAGCAAAAAATTTATAACTTGTAGTATCAAGTAAACGAGTTATTATGTTTAAGTCTGAGCACTCGAGTAGTTAAACTACTTTAACGTTACTTGAATATTGTAAGTAGATAAGATTAACTACTTGAATAATACAAGTAGACATATTTAAGTAAATGAATTATTATGTTTGAGCAGCCCCCAGGTACTTAAACTACTTGCAACTACAAGCAGCAAATTTTACTATTTAGAGGGTTCAAGTGGAGGAACCATTATGTTGGAGTCTAAGCATTCAAGTAGTTAAACTACTTGAAAACTGCAAGCTAATTACTTACACAACCATCTGTCTTTCAATTATATACAACTCGGATATGGATTTTCTACAGTAGGTTTTGCCAACGACAGATGGTAGTTGATCCCTGACCAAACGGCCCATATCGAGTCAACTGAAAAAGGGAAAAATAAAAAAAATTCATCTTAACGATTCAGTTAGATCACGACTGTTCAGATCGATTCGGACGGCTATTATTTTCAAACTGATCGCCAAGAATGTTAATTAATATAGATCTCAGTCATCTCACACTATCAGTCTTCATAAAGTTGACATAAGATGAAAACTATTGATCAAACAAGCACATGGAGCCTTAATGGTTTCAAAGGAGCTCCTCCTCGGTAGTCGAGCAATTTTCCAATTAATTTTGTAGTAGCTCACCAACATAATAACAATTGGTCAGACCAAATTCACTCCAAATGGTAACTTACTCTCGACTATTATTTGCCTATAACAGTACAGTTTATAAAAATATATCATACATTCGTGACATTAATCAGCTTCATTTAATCCAAGCATAAATCATAATTAGTCTTCAACTGACAAATAACATGAAAACTAGTTCTCCTTTGATTGGATTTGAACAACATACTCTTAGAAAGAGACATCAGCATCAGCGCCATCCCCGCCTGCAGTCTGTCTTATGAGATTTCTGGATGAAGGCAGACCAGCAACTACATCCTCCTCAATACCACACTCATTTGTTCCTCTTCTAATCATGAAGTACCCATCCTGCCAATCAAGATTTACTGTTTAATCGGAGAAACCAATGAACATATTTACTACAATTTACTCTCAAGTATATAGGTTTTAATAGAAACATACATCACCCCAGCTTCTGTTCCACTGATTTGCCAGGAGCTGTAAACCAAGTACACCAATCAATATGGTACTTGATAAATCGTGTTAATATGAAATTTGAACGTAAGAATTAAAAATCAATATACCCAGTAATCTTCTCCAGCATCAGTTGTTCCCCATCCGATAAGCTTCACTGCGTGACCTCCCATTTCCTCACCAGTTACATGTTTGTAGACGCCAGATTTATAGTGAGCAAAGTCCTGCAAATATTCAGAAACACTACAACAATTAGCTGGGACACTGCATAACGCTTTTGATATGATAAGTATGTCAACTAATTTTTTGAACTGATATTTAAAAAAGAATATTCTATTTCAGATGCTACAAATATGAAGCAAGTGATTTCATATTAGAGCTCTTAGCCGCAACTTTTCTTTTTCTTTTTTTAATCAGTAAAAGGTATATTTAGTAAAGAAAGTAAACCCCAAGGTGCAGTACAGCAAGAAAATCAAAAGGGATTGGTAGCAACTATTCTCAATCAAATAAATGAAAAAAAAACACATCAACCAAAGAGGGCAAATACGAGTTCAAAGATTGGAATTTACTTTAAAATATTATAAGAAAAATATAGATGGAATGAGAAACGCCACCAATTTAGGGTTACATATATACACTTGTATGTATACGCACACGGGTTTGTATGCATCATGTATGGGTAGAAACATAGTGATGTTATGATCTATACCAAGAGATACATGAGAACCTGAAATTCCAATTTAGTGGGTAGTGGAGAACTAGGGAAAAAGCATCTTTTGATGCTAAATAAGTGGATTTTTTTTTCAATTAATGCTAAATAAGTGGTTAATAATTGTTATGCTATAGCTTTGGCTAGCAAATAAAGTTTTTATTGACAGGAAATTCTCCTCTAACTTTTTAATTTTTATTAAATATAGAAATGGCATGGGAAAAATTACAACTCAGGTGCTCAAAGGTTGCACCAAACTCAAATAAATCAACTTCTCTTACCTCATATACGGTAAAGGAAACCTCAACTGGTCCATTCTTATAAACTTCTGCCATGATATTGTAGGGATCAGAACTGACCCTATAGGCACTGACACTATAGTGCTTTGACTGCCTCCATAATTTGTTCTTGTCAACACACTTTCTAACACACCTCGGAGTAGGATATGCAGGCTCACAACCAGGGTGGGAACAACCAATATCATCAAAGTAGGGATCACACTGCAAGGTCAAATATTTGTTCGTGGTCACGCACCAACAGCCAGGGAAAGACAGCTCAGAGACTAAAGGAATAGTCATGAAGACAATCACATGATAATATAAAAAGACTGCCCTTTCGAGGGGGGATAGGGGGATGATGTTACGTTACCTCTTCGGTGACAACTCCATGATGGACAAAGTATCTCCATGCATATATTGGATAACCCCCGTCACAACCATCACCACACATAAACCCACAGCATGCTAAAAGATCATTGACGGACAGTGACATATTCTGCAATTAACAAATGAAGATTAAATTTCTACGAAGAGCTGAGAGAGGGAACTATGTATTCATAACAGATAAGAGAATCGATGTAGTTGACCACAAAAAACATCAGCTATACCACGCCATAATGGATGCAGAAACGATCAGAAAGTGATTCAACAGCACCAAAAGCCCAACAAGAACCACAATGACCCTGAATCATTATAATAAAAATGTGCTGAGAATTATAATAGTTCCATTACAGTATGGAAAGAAAAGAAAATGAGGATTGGACAAGACAGTTACCTGATCTTTGGTTAAAAGAATTGATCCAGCATTCAACGTCACAAAAAGCAGAAAGCATTAGTTCAAAACGCACATACCCACAAGCAGGGGAAGGGAGAGAAAGAGGGAGACTCTTATTCTGTCTAAAAACGCAACAAACTAACGGCCAACCAACCTAAAATCCTTCCAATAGTACTACAGTGTGGCCACCCCGTTCTTGAGTCAAAATTTTTTGGCAACCTCAATGATTTAGGATGGGATATCACAGGGACGGTCCTCAGTTCCTCCCTCGGAGTAGGTTTGACGCCAAGAAGATGCTTAAACTGGCCAACCTGCACATTAGGGAAATTACATGGCAACCATGAAGTTAAGAAAGAAAATAATAATAAAGAACAAAAACAGAAACAAAAACATACTTTCATTGTTGTGTAGCATGTTAAAAGAAACGAATTATTAAAAAGAAAAAAAATAGTAAGAGAAGACAGTCAGCTAAACTTACAGTATAATTGCTAAACCGAGGGTTCATCGCAGCTTCCCATCCAGCCTCGTGCTGATTTATATGTTTAACAATGGACTCCTTCAAGGCAAACCAAGAAAATTTTCTGAATAGAAACCAACCTTAAAGAAATATTGATAGTAGAAGCCGCACAAACAAACTAGGTCACACTTGAACAAAATTTCTTCGTTCATGGCTCCAGCAGGATTATCTAAATATACTCTAATGATATGAGTGGTAGCTTCTCCAGTTTTTTGTGATTTGTGAATTAAAACTACCATTAGTTGACCCACAGCCAAAAAGATAAGGAGAAAAAAAAAAGATTTAAGGAAAAAAGCTGCAGGTTTGAAAGATAACCTGGAGGATGTGAGATTCATGCTTGAGTTTGAGATCTTGCGTCACTGCAACGACCTGCAGATAATTGAGGTCCAATGACTGTCAGAACCAAAACTTCAGAAAATAGATTAGAGGACAACTGAGCTTCAAATTTCAATAAAAATTACGTAAGCCTGAAAAAGTAAAAAAGGCAACAAAGCCATGAATATAGTCTGCTTTCTATGGATACTGTGGTGTTAGTAATTTGTCGTTTAACTAATACACTATGTTCAAAGCCATAAGAGACACCGTCCCTACCTCCAAAATAAAACAAAATTTATTATTCCGATCAACCGATTGACTAGTAAATTCCATGATCTTTGCTATTTATAACCAAAACAAATAGGATTAGCCGTTACTAACTACTAAGGATTACTCAAAACTTGGATAAGAAGAACGGATTACAGAAGCAGTAAAACATAATCAAGGAAAAATTAAATCAGAAGTTTTTAGGTATATACCTGATCGTGAAAGGCAGAGATGAAACTGAAAATTAGTAACAAAGCAACCCAAGAAGGCTGAGGTGTTGACATTTTCCTTCCTTGAGAGGATTGGATCGAAGAAGATGAAAAGAAAAGGAGGGAGTGAAGTGATTGGATGAATAATCCGCTAAATAAATAGTTGAGAACTTCGAGGCCAATCCCCGCCTTCCTGCCATCTCAGTCACGCCACCAATGAGAGAAAAAAATCCTGTAATCCTTTCACACCTGCACCGTTTTTCTTTTTGAGAAAAAAAAAGAAAAAAAGTATTTTGAGAATCAAATTTGATTAAAAGACAAAGACATCACTTATAATTTGAAAAATGACTCAAACGTTTTTTAATGTTTATTTTCAGTAACAAAAAAATCAAAATTGTTAAATTGCATACGAGTGACACTAGATTGTCTTATAATATCAAAATTACCCTTACTTTTTCTAATTTTAAAAACTCAAAATGACTTTTTACACTGACACCCTCTTATAATTTGGTTAAAAGACATAGATAACCCTTCTAGTTTGAAAAAAACAAATAGATCCATCCTATGTTTGAATCGATCCAACATATTACCCAAATCCGATCAAATGAATTACTCACACCTAACATTTGACTCGACCTAACATATTACTCGGATCTGGTCAAAAGACCAAAATTAAGGGCTAAATGCATCGTGACTACTAAATTTAAAGAAATCCCTAGACGTCCAAACTAGTTGCTCTGACGGTAATTCTGGTGTTGTCGAAAATAGTGACCACATAAGCAATGAATATAAGAAAATGGAAGAGTGACTATAATAAGAACGTAGTGTTTTTTGGTGTAGATAAGGTGTTTAATTTGGTAAATTTACTGAAGGGTACAATTAGTGTATTAGAACAAGAGTTTAGGAGGAGTTGGAAGTTTGGGGGAAGGTGAAACACAAAAGTTTGGTCCCTCTTTAGGCTTATTATTATAGTAGAGATGAAAAACTTCTGATTATTTATTACATGTCCATAGGGAGCTTATATGCCATTCTTCATAGTGTTTTTTTTATTATAAAGGGGTTGTTCAATTCAGGCATAGTTCCAGTTCGCTCGTTGAAAAAAACATGAAAAGAAAAGTAACAATTGAAAAAAGTGAGAAACGGGATAGTAGATTCTTGTATTACTATTAAACCT
The DNA here is from genome assembly GCA_003255025.1 of Datisca glomerata. Taxonomy (NCBI): domain Eukaryota; kingdom Viridiplantae; phylum Streptophyta; class Magnoliopsida; order Cucurbitales; family Datiscaceae; genus Datisca; species Datisca glomerata. The sequence continues at coordinate 1,151,730 of QANY01005768.1, read as the reverse complement.
CAAAGCTCCCAATTAAATTTCGTGTAAAAAAACTATGAATTACAAGAGCTCAACTTATATACATGTAAAATAGTCTCATTCAAATCGATAGAAGTTAATAAACATCGAGTTATAATAAACTCGACGGGTTAAAAAATACTTCGGTGTAGATTAAAAAAGAAAAAAGTATTCTGACACCTCATATAGTTTGTTTAAGAGACATAAACACATCTTCTAATTTAAAAAAATGACTCACTCCCTTTAATGTTTGCTTTTGATGACAAAAAACCCAAAGTTTTGTCGAGACTTTTCAGTCATTTCATCTTAAAACCAACACATTTATAATGAACCGGGCCTATTTGTATTTTTTTAACTAGAAATAATGAATGTGTCTTTTAAGAAAACTCTATGGGTGGACATAATACTTCTCTAAAAAACCACCTTAGACTATTTTGTCTTGCCATGCTAAATGAGAAAATATCTAATGAGTTTTGGTCTTTTTTTACATTTGTCTTGTTTACACCGTTAATGTAGCACTTTATATTTCCTTCTTTGAAAAATGAAAATATCTGATGAAATCCTATTCTTTAGTTAATTTTACACCTAATTCGCTAACGGATGAGGATTCTCTATAGTTGGACACCTAGTGCAGAGGGGAAGATCAATCCCAGTCGTCCAAATATATCTGGATAGCTGGGATGAAATGTTAAAAAGTAGAAAAATGATTTTTTTCCCAAGTAATGTTCCACACAATCTTGACCGTCTAGATTTGATCGGGCTGTCTCAGGTCATGGAACTACCAATCTCTGTCATTGCTTAGCAGAGCTTGCGCTGACTGACATTTTAAACAATAAATTTTTACTCAAAGGGAGTAAAGTTCGACGCATAGCTTTTTGACTGTTATAATATTATTGAGCAACATCTAATAACTTCATTCTTTATACTTTCGACTATAATGCCTAATGCAGCCCTTGAAGAGTTTGTTCATCGTCTATGTATGATTTTTTAAAGATATATTGATCGTAAAATGTATTGCTATCAGATATCCACAATCACCTCTAACATTTCCGGCCTTTAAATAGCTAGTTTTCAACAATTTCACTTGATATAAATAAAAGCCATATCATAGTGAGAAGCCACATTATTTTAAGTGTTGGGATTGTGCACTAAAACACGAAATCATATATATATATATATATATATATAAAGATGATAGATTGAACTAAATGATATATTGTTACATATGAGCAGTTTTAGTAAAAGACCCACAAGCATTTATTACCTGGTTCGTATGTTATGGAATTGAGCTCAAAGTCACAAGGTGCAAACGAAGAGTTCTTTATGACTTGTGAACTCTTATTTGACAATTTAGTGAAGTTTGGTGCTCTCACTTGAAAACTATAGTATATTGACTCTATCATGTAGAGTGATTTACGTTGATCACTAGGTGGACTAAATGGTTAATGTAGTAGTGCATGTGGAATGCATTAAAATGACTAATGAGTCTGATTTTCATTAAATTATTATCGGATAAAAATCGAGACTTGTTGTTATTATTTTATGAGTGTTTTCAATCTTAAAAGAGTTAGGGCTCAAATTTAATAGCTTAATCATTCGATCCATTAAGAATGAGATTATGTGAGTCAACATATTCTGTAGGTTGGATGACTAGAGTTCATACTCAAGAATCTGTAGACATTTTTCATTAAGTGGCATAGTACTTTTTAGGTAATTCATGTACGTGATTGCAGTGAACTAAGCGTTTAATATCTCTAGTGCAGTACTAGAGATTTGATAATTTAACTCAAGGCATCAAGTATGTATATTATCATAGTTGACCGATAAATGAATTTAGAATATGAGGATACTAATAAATGTATAATTATTAGGTCAATGGTACTTCACTTAATTACGTAAGGTATTATCTTATGCATGAGCATTACATAATGAATAATAGGTCAATGATGGTTACATCGAGTAACATAAAATACACTTCGAATTCAATTACGATTCCATAGTAGAGTTCATCATAATTAATAACTAATAAATACACTTATGGTTTTAATTGGTAGTTTTATTAATTTCGTAGTCGAATGTATTTTTTCCTTACTATCCCCATATTAGCCTACAAATGAAGAGAAAGTATTTGATGAAGCCCGAAAATGGGGGAAATGAATGAGTCAAAATGATGAGAAATTGGATGGAGTTTTAACGGCGTTTAACTAGTCGTTAGTTTTAACATTTTTATGTAGCAGAATGATGTGTTTTACAGTTTCTCAAACTATAAAGGTATAACAATACGAAAAAAAATTTAGGAGTACAATTTTCATTTTAAACAAATTGCAGGATATATTTTACATTTTAGCTTTTAAACAATTAAAAAAATTGAAAGCGCTCTTCATGTTTTTTGTTTTTGCCAAAGAATTTTGAGAAAGAAGAGAATAGTTTCGGCTTTAATTTCGAGTGTCTACACACTTGTGTTTTTGGTTGACGGTTTAAGTAATAATATAAAGTTTCAGTTTTCACACGTTAAAAACTATTTTCTTTATCTTATTCATGGTTGTTTCTCATATTTTTCAAAACTCATATTTTTCCGCTACGACAATTCCTTTACTAATACATCTTGCCTTAGACTACCATAACCAAAAGAAAAGAAAATTAGAGAGAAGGGGGAGAGACGTTGATTTTGTGATTCAGAATAGGAATGAACATTTCTCCTTAAACAATCATCATCTCACACTTTAAATATAGGGTTACTAAAATATATCAAAGTTTCAATTTTTCATTTAACTTCGTCTAACTTTTTCATCTAAAATTCAACAAGTCATAAGGGTCAGCTACACTCGGCCTCTTCGTGAGCAATGACGTCAGCATCAAGGATTGTTTAGTATATATAGACACAAACAACAAACTAAGAAAAAGTTTGGACATGATCTAACCTTTAAAATTTAAGAGAAAATTATAACTGACATCCTGAGATTTATTTAAATGATACTCAACCCTTTTTAAGTTTAAAAATATCATTCACACCTCTAGAGTTTTTAAGTAAGGACACTCATACTCCCTAAGTGCTGTTCCATCTAAGTGCTGTTCCATCGTTGAAATAAAATTAAATGACATAAAATTACCAAAATACCCCAATTTATTATCTCATATTTTGAAAACCCTAGAGTACCCAACCTGTGAGCTTCTCCACCCTCTCCTCATGCCCCCTTTCTTTCTCACTGTTTTGCGTGAGAAATTCTTTGTTGTCTTCTCTCAGGAAATCGTTACAGTCTTCCATTTAACAAAGAGAACCTAGGAGTTTCAGGTGGTGGTGGTGCTCAGAGCTATGCTGGTGGGTTGGGTGGTGGTGCTCGGAGCTGTGCGGGTTTATGTATTTTTCCTTCAATTTTTCTCCCTTATTCAGTGAGAAATAAAAAAAGAATAATCTTTAAACTTGGATTTTCCTGGGTTTATGAAATTTAGCTTTTGGAATTTCTAAACTTCCAAATTTTCTTCTGAAATTTTAAAGGCGTGGGTGGGTTTTGTTTCGGGAAATTTTCGAATCTGATCTTTTGTTTCTGAAAAGGAATAAGCTTGAATTATTTTTCATTACCAACAATCAAGGCCGAGCTCCGCCGTTAATATTCCTAGAGGGAAATAGTCAAAATATGCTTTGGGAACAGATAATAACATATCGTAGAAAAGGGGTAAGAATTACCCAGAGAGAAATAATCAAAATATTCCTTGGCTTAGGGCTTGTTTGTGGGAGAAAGGGTGAAAAATTAAAGTAAAAAGTATTTTAATCGAAGGGTCCAAGACTGTAGAACTGAGGGATATAATTGTATTTTACTAATATATTAACAGAAAATCTAACAGAAGGGGGTGTGAAGGCGTGTAAGTGTCCTTACTTAAAAATTCGAGGGTGTGAGTGATATTTCTAAACTAGAGGAGGTGCGAGTTTCATTTAAAGGAATTACATGTGTCAGTGGAATTTTCTCAAAATTTAAAAAGAAAATGAAAAATATCACATCAATTTTACTATTTTAATTTTTTATTTAAATTTGATCTGGTCCATTTACTTTTTCCTACAACTTTCCAACAAAAATTTACTTTAAAAAATAATTTTTTCATCATCTTACATCACATATATATTCTTCAAAATAATTTTTACTTTTTCAAATCCTCATATAAATATCGTTATTTGTTTCGATTATTCTTACTTGATTTTTATATTTTATTTTTTTGAATATCAAAGTCTCACAAAAAGTATCATAAAATATCTCGATCCTGGTGGAACCAAAACGGTATTGACGCTGAATTTTGAGATTTTTTCTATCCCTTCCGACTCATCTACCAACTCCTCTCGGAGTAGTCTAGTGAGATTAAGATATGCACATTAATCGATATAAATGAAATAAAATATAAAATTTGAATTAAGGATAAATAAATTTTTCATATATATATAAATATAAAATCTAAATGATTAGAATACATGTTAATAATATCAACTATTTTTTTGAAATTAAAAATTAGTTTCTTTCCTAAAATAAATATTATTCATAAACTATCAATATTTAAAAAATATTAAATTTATAAAGAAGAATATAACTGAATTGTTTATCACGTCTCATTTTTTGTGTGAAGGACCGGACCCGTGTGACGAAACCATGGTACACATATGTACTGAAGAGAAGTACATGTAACGAGAAAACTGTTATGTATTATTGCATATTTTCATGTCTTAATATAAATGGCATTTATTTATATCATATTTATGTTATATATAAAAGAGGAAAAATATATGATATTTATTTGCGATATCAGAGAAAATTCAATCAAACACGACATAGTTATTAAGATTTTTTAGTAACTGCTAATAGAGAATCTGTATACAATTTTGCTATGTAATTTTGAACAATTTGTCATTGAATTTATTTGTAGGTGTAAGTAATAAAATTATTTTAATTTTTGGCGTAGTAAGAGAAAGAGTTGATTTAATTTTATTGATGAGTTAATAAAATAGTTAATTAATTAATGCGTAAAATAATGTGTATATATAAGACATAGTTTATATTAGAATCTATAAATAATCATTGACAATAAAATAAAAATTGATAAAAAATTGTAAATAATAAATAATTTTATTAATTTAATATAATTTATTTAACTTTATCAAACTTTCACACACAATTTTATCCAAGTATCCTACATACCAAACAAGGAAATCATATTTTTCAATAATTTTTTTCACCTAACCATGTGTTACCAAACATGACAATGTTAATATCTTATCATCTAACTTTACCACTTAAACTTTCCTAACAACTTAATTTTTTCAGCGTTCTTACTTAACTCGTTCTAAACAACCCCTAAACTTCAGGATTCAAAGACGTTCAGTAAAGGAAGCAATGAGAATTGTAAGATATAAGAAGTGGATTACGTTGACATGTGCCAAGCTTAAAACAAATTAATATTGGAGAAATGTTTATTAAGTTTTAGGTTAATAAGCTAGCTTTTGTTTGTCCAGGCACAGAAATGTAATGACTAATCTAGACGATTGAAGTAGGCTATTGACTTTATTAAATGACATGGTGATTGTCCAGAGTTTATCCAAAATTTATTAAATGACATCACGATTATCTAAATTTTATCTAATGAAATCAACACTTACTTCAATAGTCATTTAAATATTTTCACTCCAGAAAAATGATCAACAATTATTTAAACATTCACACTTTAAAAACATCAACGATTATTTAAACATTCTCATAAAAAAATGACGTACCATTTTATAGAAGTGATCAAAATGTACCAAATATTGAGAAATGACTTCTCACTTTTTTATTAATAAATATAACTATTATTTATTTGATAAAGAGAGAAAAATTGAGAAGATAAGAATTATATTTAACAATAAAACATTAGAAGATAATTTTATCTGTAAATTTACCACCAACTCATATCCCTCCTTAATTATTCACACCATAAATTTAAATTTTGACCAAACAAATGTAATTATTGAAATTGTGATAAAATATTCGTAAAAAAAAATAAGGAATTGTGAAAAATAAAAGATAATTTCATTTATAAGTTTCCAATTAGAAAATTTCTGATCCTGTGTTATGTTATTTAAAGCTTCACCCCAAAATTAGTTATTACGGAAACGCTAGCATAGTAGCATCCTTCTTATAATCATCACGCTTCAGATCTTTTGCATGCTTATTGTTGCAAATATCTGCTCTGCTATAGTGAATTAGACGCTAGCCTTGCTCAATAAAACGTATTTGGTCGGCACTCGTCGTCGTTGCTGCTTAGACTGGCATACTCAACATATAAAGCAGCTCACACACAAAAACAACTCTGCAGTCTAAATTGTAAATTAGAGTGTACTGGTTCATCAATAATCAACTGCAGTCTAAATTGTAAATTAGATAATTACTCACCAAAACGATAATGCTTTTTGCATCAAAATGGTTACTTCAGCTTAAAGTAAAATGACAGGTGTTTATCCGATATATAAGCAAAGTATTCCAAATACAATAAATACCCAGAGAGAATCACATTCGACACACACCAAGTACTCTGGGAGGAGACCTGAAAAACAAAATACAGCACGAAAAGAAACATGCTTTGAATTGAGGTACATTCACACTTACACATAGCTGTCAATCAAAGATTTTCTCATCTCATCAACAATGGCGCTGGGTTGAGCTTCCCTCAACTTGAAAATGCTCTCAATTACTGATAGTTCTGTAGCTGTGGTGTCTGATCCACAGAATGCCGTCCAGTCATTTACTGTTAACCCTGCGGCTATCACTTCACTTCCACGGTTCACCGTCCCAGCAACCAGAGGGACTTGAAGAAGTGTTGATAGTTCATCCAAATCTTCAATGGACGTATGTGGATGGACCTGCGTGAAATTTTTTAGGATAATTCAATAAGAGGTAGATACGCCTTACTAAATGCGTAGATCTAAACCAAGATAATTCGAGACTTACCAAGCCACCCTTGTTGGAGAAGGCACAGTAGCTTCCCACAAGAATATTACCAGCTATTGTCTGCCTAAAAACTTCAACTCCAAGAACATCTGCAATCATCTCCTCAGTTTCCTGTTCAAGAAATAATGGGCTGAATTCATAACCATTGTTAAGCAGATCAAAAAGTTCAAGACTATGTTGGTTTGCTGCTAAAGAGAGAGAAGAAAAAAATGAATTGAGAGTCTTCAGGAAACACACATTATCTTTCTTTCTGTATCAGTCTACTATGATTACATAGGTAGTTGAAAAAAGGCATAATAACTGATAATGGAAGCCCTCAATTGAGAAATAATCTCTCTAGAATGAAATTGAAAAAACTAACATAGTTCCTGCTAGAGGTAAAGGCACAAAATAAGTCCAACATGTTCTGAACATGCATATTAACCTTTTTCTTAAGCAAACCTTGATCCAAGCAAATAGTCAAATTTCTATGGGAGTAATTGGATTTCAGTTAAACATAGCAACGTCTAGGGCGTGAAAAGTTTTACAATACAGATACTTTATGGTGAACCGAAAACCAATTTTCTCCATGTCTTGTTACAGTCTATATGTGTAATGAATATATATTTGAGTCAGACTTTTAGGAAATAAAACAGAATGAGTGAACTCTTGGAATGCGGAAAAGTTTTCCACGCTCAGACATTCATTGTTTCGAGTAGGTTTCAGAAATAATAAATAAAAGAACAGGGTTCGAATAGAATAAAAATGTATTTTTTTATCAGTAAAAATATTAACTATTTTTTGGCACTTAAAAAAGTCGTAAAATAATAAAAATAAAAAAGTGTGAGTACATGCAGATAAGTTATTGGGTTTTTAAGAAATAAGATAGGCCTGGAAGAGGTTTTAAAAATAAGAAAACGGAGGACAACGACTTAAATTTTCCGTAACTTTCCTTATACTCAAACATCCTTGTTATAAACAGTCTCTCCTCCCTTCCTCCCAAACTGATCTTGACTGATAGATATTAACAGACTACAATTTTAAAAGAAACATTTAACATAAACGCAGCCATTACCTTGTCAAGATCAGTGTGTGTCAGAGCAACATGGTCGTTGCATGCTATACAGTTCCCCAAAGCAGAAAGTCTTTCTTCTATGCGCTGGACAACGACATGATCAGGTAGACTGTTTCTCAAGTGCTGAAGTTCTTTTAGAAGAACCAATGCGACATCAGTAAGTTCCAGGAAGGTAGAGAACCATGGCCATGAGATATGTAAATCATATTAAGAATGTAAACAACGAAGATTCCATGAAGGCAAAGAACAAGATAGGCCTTGTATAACTACTCCCAAAGAAACTTAAAGCATCAACAGTGACGGAGAAAAGTACACCAAGTACACCAAATTGAGAATTTAAAAGTTTTTCCCTCCATCAGGTTCGATTTTAATTTAATGATATTTATAATTCCTTCTTTTCATGCGTGTAATATGAGAGAGAAAGGAAAGATGGATGCTGAAACATTAGGACCAAGAAACTATAACTAACAGGGCCTTAGTTTTTCATTTTTATTCTTTCACTCATTAGCTTTTGTTGCTTTTGCTTTTGAGACGTCAATACAGTTTAAATATATTCGACTTTTATATCTCCAAATATAGGTATTTAATTTTTAGATGTTCAGTAAATGTTTGTTGAACATTTTTGCATCTAAGACACTCTGTATGTTTGTTGACCTTTGATATACTTTCAAAAGTCAACATCTTTTTCAACAATCTTAGAGAAAACAAGCAATCCATCTTGTGTTTAGTGCTAGCTCCACTGTGCCTTTCACCTTAACAATACTTGACATACAAACAAGACAAAAACCATCTGATCTTTCCTAACATCGAATCCCTAACTCATTAAATCTTTATCAGATTCCATCCAAAGCTTTCCAAACAATTTTCCCAGTCAGTTACAACTAAAGGAAAATCAGAAAAACAAAATACTGATTATCAATTTTGCAAGCTAAGGATCAATTAGACTGGTTTGTGCTCAACCCAAGATATTCATATGCTTTCACATAAGGCGTAGCTTGAAGGAGGAAGGAAAATAACTATTCTCTTTTGTCAATACTTAAAAGGAAAAGAAAAGAGGATAAAAAGAAAACGGCCTTCTTATTGCACTTTTCTATCTGATAAATTGTCTACATTTTAGCTAATTACTGAATAGATATCAAAATATGTCCCTGTATATATCAATACTGATGCCTCCATACCCACATATGTGCCACCATCTTCATTTAAAATTTTCGAGTGAACATGAATGATTATTAGATAAAGCTATGGGAAAGAATGTAGAATAAGGAATATCATCCCACGCGCGGATTAACTGTCATAAGCAAGAATAAAAAATCTTTTTTTTGGTGAATGGGAGGAGAATGACAAAGACCTTGAAGATTGTAATTACAATCAGTAAGCAACAAATCATATCTCCTGGTCAAAATTATAGATTAGAGAAATTATATTGACCTTGATCAGTGGTGGTGTGGGGTAACAGAAGCCCATTTTTGTTACCTGCAATGTTTTATTGTAAGAATCTGGAGATAAAATTGAATAAAGGCACGCATACATATTCACAACGTAGAGGAACGAGCACACTGCACTAACCAGCACAAAGGCGACCAATTATGCGGGTGCCGCCAATAGAAGTTTTAACGACAGGAATAACATCTGCCAATTCAGTCTCGAAGGTGCTGTAGAAGTTTTCAGAACCACCAATGGCAACCAAACAGTAAGCATTAGTGAGCTTCGAAAACACCCCAACTTCGCATGAATTCTCAAACTGAAGCCCTGGAGAGAAAGCAAACAAACAGATATCTCAGTGACACTTGTCTTCCTCGATTCTGCGCACAAATAGTATATCTATAGTTCTTTTTTGCTTTTACAACAAGGAAAAAGGATAAAAATAAAAGATCCAGCTTTTGAGAGAGAACACACGATTTTGCGCGCGCGCGCGCACACACACACACACACAGAGAGAGAGAGAGAGAGAGAGAGAGAGAGAGAGAGAGAGAGTTACTGGTCGCCATGACTTAGGGTTCTGCTGCTTCGGGTCAAGGCCTTTGTCAAACGAATAATGGAAAGCACGTTAACCCTATTGAAGATTCTATGGAAAAGAGAGGGAAGGACGGGGGGGTGGAAGAGAAGATACAAAACCGTGGAAGCTTAAAATTTATTGGGCTGTAATAGGTTCGCCGCGGTTCTAAACCGATGGGCACATTAGAACCGATCCAATCCGATTCCGAACCATAAATAAGAATCTTATTTAGATATTTTATTTAAAAGCTCTAAGTTTGATATTAAAGAGCGTTAAATTAGCACAATATTGGCAAACACAGATGCGCGAGAAATATGTATATTATTTTTTACAGAATTCCACATTTGTTATAGCGTTGTTCCAAGTGTAAAATTAATTTTGACTACTGCTCAATATGGGTCTAAATCCAAGATCTCCCTCAGGACTCACTTAATAAATTAGTGTGTCAAAATCTAGCATCTCAAGTTGGGAAAATATTGGATATAGATGAGTATACTTTGAAAGGATCTTTGGCAAGTTCAATAAGGGTTAGGATGTATTGGATATTAACAATCCTCTACACAAGCTGGAGTGTGGATAAGAAGGAAAAATAGGAGTCATATTTGGATTGAATTTAAGTATGAACGCGTACCTTTTTATTTTTATTTTTTTGGAATTATGTGTCATGATATCAGATCATGTCCTAAGAAAAGTGATATGAAAATGCGGAAGATTTTCCCTATAAGGACTGGCTTAAGTCTGAATCAAATTTAAAGTCTACTTACTATGTCAAAATGATCATGTTTAGTTCGATTATAAAATTAATAAAATTCAATTGTCAATCATGAATGGAAATAGAATTAAATCATAATTTTCATTAAATATTATTGTCTTTAGGAAAAGAAAAGAATGGTAATGATTTTTGTGGGTACTCAATGGGTAATGGGTATTACTCATACTCTACCCATATATAATGGGTAAAAATTTATCCACTCAATTACAACTCACACTCATATATAATGTCTGAAAACTCACACATTAATATTGATAGTAGAAACCGCACATACAAACTAGGTCGCACTTGAACAAAATTTCTTCGTTCATGGCTTCTGCAGGATTATCTAAATATATTCTAATGATCTGAGTGATAGCTTCATATGTAATATCTGAAACTCATGCATTAAGCTAAATACTCGTGAATATTTACACCCACAGATATTTTTGACATCCTTAGTTGATGGCCTCAATTTGAGTAGTGTGCATAGTGCTTTCTCAAAGTATTTTAAGGGTTCTTTTTTTGGATTTGATTGCCGAGGCATTAGATTTGTGTGAAAGATTATTATTAACGTTGGACCTAAATCTTGCATTTCTATTGTAGAACCTGACTCCCTTGAAACAATTCAGGATTTTTTTTCAGAGTTATATTGTAGCAGTGTAAAGGGCAGCTACTATATCTCCCTTAGTGTAAGCACCTTATGCAAATTTGAGGAATGAACTTATCCATAGATTGGCTTAGTTTCGCCTTTCAATTGATGATTTTGTATTTTGAAATGTTATCCTTATATTATTGTGGATGTTTCAATCATTGAGTCTATTAGTCTTTTGTTAGTTAAAAAAATGTTATGATACGATTTAGAAAACTGGTGTTGCACGTCAGAATGAAATAAAATCATTCTCTATAATCCTTATAGTCTCAAGTTTAGAGTGTGTAATTAATGACCCTCCAAATTGTATATGCATTATAGTGTAAAAACAAATTCTTTTACTATGTTGTTATTTGGTTTATTAAATATTTTGGTGATGGCAAGGCAAATATATAGCTTTGCATATATAAATTATTTTAATAAATATCTCAAATGTGAAAATGATTTAGCTTAAAATTATTTCCAGAAAAATATAATAGAAAGAAATTATTTTAGAGTGTGGAATAGGTATGTTAATATCCTAACACTCCCCTAAACTTTAACCCAAAATTACACTTTGGTTCGAGTATTTTTAGGCTAACGTTTGTATTTAACATTGTTTTCATTTGTAAGGACTTTATTTTTTATTGACGGGAAAACTTAAGTGACAATAGGAAATATTCAAAAATTTAATAGAATAAATTGATTTTAGATCAAAGTCTAAAATGGTCTTAATATATTACCCAATATAAAACTTTGTGTAGAAATGATGAACCTGTTGGTTCTGATTTTGGATGGAAAAGTGACGAGCTTCAGAGATGATGAACCTTTCTGGTTCTGATCTTTTATTGAAGGAAAAATTCTGTTTGTTTACAATGAGGGAGGATGTATATATACAAATGATTCTAACGGTTGCCTATGATCTTCTATGATCCCAACGGATGCCTACTTGTAGCCTGAAATCATTTTTTACCAGAAATGGTTAGACACCCACTGTGTTTGGGAAAGTCTCTGTTCTGCTTCCCTCTTTTGCCTATGATGAAGATTTTCTTCTGAGGCTGCAGCTTTTCTTTCTTCAACACTCCCCCTCAAGTTGGGTTCGTATAGGTTGATCGAACCTAACTTGTCAAGTATTCTTTGGAGGTTATTTTTGTCAAGGGTTTTGGTGAAGATGTCGGCTAGCTGGTCTTCACTACGTACAAAGGGAATGGTGATTTCTCCAGACTGTACTTTCTCTCTTATGAAGTGACAGTCCACTTCAATATGTTTGGTTCTCTCATGAAAAACGGGGTTCATTGCAATATGATGTGCTGCTTGGTTGTCACAGTGCATCTCTATTGGTTTTCTTATCTCAACCTTCATGTATTGAAGGAGATGTCTAATCCATGTGAGTTCGCTAGCAGTGGAGGCCATGGCTCTGTATTCTGCCTCCGCACTTGACCTTGCTACAATAGTTTGTTTCTTGCTCTTCCAGGTCACTAGGTTCCCACCTACAAAGACAAAAAAGTCAGTTGTAGATTTTCTATCGTAACTACCTGCCCAGTCAGCAACGGAGTTTGCCCCGGTTTTCTTCATCCATATCTCTTGGCTGGGTGTTCCTTTAAGGTATCTGAGTATCCTTTCTGCGGCTGCCTGATGATTTGTGCAGCAGGGTGCGTGCATGAATTGACTGATAACGCTAACCGCAAAAGTGATATCTGGTCTTGTGACCATTAGATAAATTAGGTTTCCTACTAATCTTTGATATTGGCCTATATCAGTTATTGGTTTGCTATCATTCAGTCCTATTTTCATGTTGGTTTCCATTGGTGTGCTAGCAGGTTTTGCCCCTATCATGCATGTTTCTTTTAACAAGTCTAAGATATATTTTCTTTGAGATAGAAACAATCCCTTCTTCGAGTGAGCTATTTCTATCCCTAGGAAGTACTTCAGTTTTCTTAGATCTTTAATATCGAACTCTCCTTTTAGAAATTCTTGAACACTCCATATTTCATCGTGGTTATTTCCGGTGATGATAATGTCATCTACGTAGACTAAAA
>QANY01005768.1:1061605-1137348 GCA_003255025.1 Datisca glomerata | reverse complement strand
TGTTAGGTAGCGGAAGCGTTTGGTGGTGGTTATGGTTGTCGGAGTCCTTTGGGTAATAGGATTCTAGTTCTAAAAATTGTACACCGCGTGAGATGTAGAGTTTATGGTTTATTGGGTCGCAGCATTTATATCCCTTTTTTTCAGCGGAATACCCCAAAAATAGGGTTTTGACTGAGGTTTTGTCCAATTTATCAAGTTTTGGAATGTGTACGTAGCATGTACATCCGAATACTCGTATGTGATCAAGATTAATTTTCCTACCCTTGAGAATTTCTAGAGGGCTTTTTAGATGCAATTTTACACTGGGAAATCGACTGATAAGGTATGTTGCTGTGAGTATTGCGTCTGACCAGTATCGTTTGGGTACGTTATTTTGGAGGAGGAGAGCCCTAGTCATTTCAAGAAGGTGTCGGTTTTTACGTTCTGAGACACCGTTTTGTTGTGGGGTGTGGATACATGTGGCTTGATGTCGTATACCCTTTTGTTTAAAGAACTCAAAAAAGGTGTTATTAGTATACTCGGTTCCATTGTCAGACCTAAAGATTTTTATGGTTGTTTCAAATTGAGTTTCGACTAACTTGTTGAATTCTTGAAAACGACTGAAGACTTCATTTTTTGATTTTAAAAGATATAACCATGTGGTGCGAGAGAAATCATCAATAAAGGTAACAAAATATTTGAATTTATTATACGAGTCAACTGGGGCAGGTCCCCAAACATCAGAATGGATTAATTCAAAACATCGTTTTGTCGTACTACTAGATAGTGGAAAAAGTAACCTGGTTTGTTTTGAGAGTTTGCAGACTGAGCAACTGCTAGAGTCTGAATTACAACCAAGTAATTTGTTTAGGATTTTGTCGGAGGGATGACCGAATCTCCAATGAAATATTTTGTCCTTTTGTAATGTACTGGAGGTGGCCAGACATGTTTTGTCGGTATCTTCTAAGTAGTACAGACCGTTTCTAAATTTCCCTTCACCAATCTTCCTCCCGGTGACTCGATCCTAAAAAATTACTTTGTCAGGTGAAAAGGTAACATTGCAGTTTAGGTCTTTGGTTATTTTACTGACGGATAGGAGATTGGAGTTAAAATTGGGGAGACAAAGTACGTTGTTAATGGTTTTTGTGAAGAGTGTGGTTGACCCTGTGCCAAAAATTGGAACTTTATTTCCATTGGCTACCGTCACGTGTTGTGGTTTTTCTAATTTAGTGAGAATGTGTAGATTTTTTGTGTTATAAGTCATGTGGTCAGAGGCACCAGAGTCTATTATCCAGTGTTCTAAGTTGTGACAAAAATTTGCAGATTGAGAAAAATAATTGACAGTATTGCAAATAGATGAACCTGAGGTATCACGCAAAAATTCTCCGAATTGTTTGAGCAGTGTAGCCATCTGTGCGTTGTTGTCTGGGTGCAGGTCTGCTCTAATGGATCCGGATCGGTCTATTTCTTCCATTCGGTCGGGTCGATACCCATCGCCCGAACCGGGTCCATCTATTTTGTGTGCCCTGCGGTCTGGGTCGAGTCCTGACCCGTGACCCGCTCCACTAAAACCCTCGGTATAAAAGGGGGAGGGTTTCGCGGAGCCTCCTCGCTCGTCACTTTTCGCGCAGCTCCCTCGCTCGTTCTGGAACTTTCTCTGGTTCTGCCGGAGATGAGGGTGCAGATTCCAGCACCGATCATGGGTGTGCCCTTCCTTTCGGCAGTGGCTGCATCTCACCTGCTCGCCTGGTTGTCCGCGGTGTCTTCCCCCTTCCTTAGGGTTAGGGTTTCGGAGGAAGCCGCGGGTCGCCATGGCTAGTGCTTCCCCCTTGTCATCTCTGGTACTCATGACTCGTCGCCTGATTTCTTCTCTTTGAACCATGGCTGAGACGGTGGCAAAAGTTGGCTTTTCTGTCGACATCAAGATCTGAGCTCGGAATGCTTCGTAGCTTGAGTCGAGAGCCGTCAAGAAGTGGTAAACCATATCTTGCTCAGCCCGTTCTTGGAGTTCCTTCAGGTCAGTGGTCATCGGTCTCAAGGTTTCAAGTTCTTTGAACTTAGATTTTAAAAACCCGGTTAGCTCTAGTACTGATCTGTCCCCCTGTTTTGCTTGGGAGATCTCTCGTTTAAGTTCAAAGACTTGCGCAAAATTGTTTTGTTCACAATAGTTGCTCCGGATTTCTTCCCAGAGTTCCTGTCCTGTTTCACAAAAACAAAAAATTTCACTGAGTTTTGGGTCTATTGAATTTGTTATCTAGGTCATTACCTGGCTGTCCATGATGTCCCATTCTTTTGAGTTTCGTTCCGGTCTTGGCTTACTGCCATCCACGAAGCCTAGTCTGCCTCTTCCTTTCAGGCTCACCCGAGCCGCCCTGGCCCACGATATATAGTTGTGGCCAGTGAGCAGGATGGAGGTTAGTCTGGGGTTGGTGTCATGGTGGTGAAGCTGGCCGGAGTTTGATGGTTCTGCCATTTGTGTTGGTTCTCAGAATCACTGCTCTGATACCATGTAGAAATGATGAACCTGTTGGTTCTGATCTTGGATGGAAAAGTGATGAGCTTCAGAGATGATGAACCTTTCTGGTTCTGATCTTTTATTGAAGGAAAAATTCTGTTTGTTTACAATGAGGGAGGATTTATATATACAAATGACCTAACGGTTGCTTATGATCTCCTATCATCCCAACGGATGCCTACTTGTAGCCTGAAATCGTTTTTTACCAGAAATGGTTAGACACCCACTGTGTTTGGGAAAGTCTCTGTTCTGCTTCCCTCTTTTGCCTATGATGAAGATTTTCTTCTGAGACTGCAGCTTTTCTTTTTTCAACACTTTGGGCTAATTTTGACAATACCCCTCAACCTTTTGAGCATATACCAAACAACACCCGCAGCTTTAAAAAGCGTCCTCAAATATTTATTTTTCTTTCACTAATACTCCTATCATTACTTCCGTCTAAAAGCTGGACGGAAATGAGACTGCATGGCAAGCACATGGGCTCTATAGTGGGAAAATGAGTAAATTAACACCCTAAATAAAACCAACCTCATTTTTGTCTCTATCGCTCTCTTCCGCACGGCGTGGTTCTGCATTTATTTTATTCTCTCCCTTTTCTCTCTTCTATTTTTTGATGTCTTCTCTTTAGAACTCCTACACCCATCGTAATCCCATCGAAATCGGGTCTTCTCCTTGTTTTGAATAAACAAACTTGTTCATCTCTCTCTGGAGAGTTTGTGTTAGTGAGCTTAAGATATTTCTATAAAGTTAGTTTATTTAGATTAGGGAAAAATCTCCATCTTTGACCAACTTCACTAAAAAATCTCTATAAAAAACACCTCCAAATCTCCATTTTAGACCAATCTCTCCATCTTCTCCAATTTTAACCAATTTCTCCATCTTTTCTCCGTTCTCTCACTTTGTTCCAAGCTCCTTTTAAATGAGACAGACCGAGCCAGTCAGCTCGCTTTGCATGCACTTGGGTGCAAATTTCCCACAACTCCTTTTAAGAACTCCACAATTACGACCATTTGTAGTTAACGTTTCGATGGAAAATCCACTGGACAATGCAAATGTGCATAGAAACCTAGACAATAATTTTGGTAGATTTGTGGAATGCTTATTTACGTACATATTTAAGCACCAAAAAGAAGGAAAAAGATTTATAGGGAATGTTTGACACTTCACTTTCTACTTTCCTTTTTCATCCCCCTCCCAATTTTTCCATCATTCTTTTCTACTTAATCCATCAAACCAAACATCACTTCAAGATTGACAAGCGACTCCTCATTGTAAACTTCAGAAATAGATATTGATTCAACCCAGTTTTCAAGTGTTAAAGTAATAGCCTGAATCATAAGATACATAATCAAATAATTTGAATATCAAGATGAATGATACTTCTTTTTGTGAAAATGAGAATAGTGAGATTTGAACTTAATACATCTCTTTAGAGGAGATGAGTTTAAAATGAATGATAATCAGTATATGTTGACATCACTTATTTTGCTTTACATTTGAAGGTAAACCACAAAATCATGTGAAAAAACATATATCACCTCATCAAGCAAAACTACTAGCGAAGCGCCGAAATACATCGCTTAAGTTAATTTATAAACCAACCTGCCTTCTACTCTATTTCTGTCACTCCTCTTAAACTTAAAACTCCATTCAATAAATTTGCAAGTATCTAGCTTTAAAGATTGATATATCTATTAGAAACCAATCAATAATAGGAGCCATGTATCACCTGAGTCAAAATTTGAGGCACTTTCACCTCTTTTTGTTCTTTTTTCTTCCCTTCACTTGTTTTTCTAAACTTCTAAGCCTCTGACTGAGTACTGAAGATGAAGATATTCTTTGGTGTGGAAGTTTTGATTGTTCATCGGCTACTGAGGTAGGATCCTGAGTTACTGTTGTGGGTCTTGTGGCTTGTTTCAGGGCCGAGTAAAGAGAGAGGGTAGATTTTGGAGCAGCAGTCGGCTGTGTAACTGGTATTTCAGGAATACCCAACAACTTCTTTACCCCAGGAGCTTTAAGCGCTGAAATAATGCAAATTCATGAGTTGCTTTTTTAAAAGGAGATGTAATGAAGTTGAGTAACATCAAAGTTATATTGTTTGATCGAAAATATTGAAGTTATATATTGAACTTCTTCAGGTTGAAAGTGATAATAAAAAAAGCAAACCTGCAATCACATCTTCATAAAGTCAACACAGCCAAGTACAAAGACTTTGGAAGGAAAGGACTTACCTAATCCATACATTAGCGAAAACAAGTTGGATGTAATCCAGTAACAAAATAGTGCCTGCAGAATTATCATTACAAGTATAATTTCCCATCAGTCTGGCATCAAATTTTAATATAACATTTTAATAAAATATACTAAGACCACTGATTCACAGACCAAGAAATTTAGAAGATTCTTCTAATTACTTTGGTTAATGAATTTCTGTAAAAGAAGTCGGGGTCGCAGACCTCTTAGAGCATCTGCTTACGCTCCAATATGTTGATGACTATTTCTCTACTTCATCCCCATTATGCCGATGACTACTACGATAAGCTATAACATATGCCAGCGAGAATAACAAGTACCGCCATTTCATCCTAGAATCACACTAGAAACTTATAAAAGGAAATAACTACCAAAACAAAGGTCTTGGCAGAAGATTATGATGCTGCTAAATCTAAACATGCTTCATTTCTTTTATCAGTAAATCTAAACATGCTTCATGCAGGAAATTTGGCTTTCACACGCCTTTGATTAGAAGGCAATCCATGATCTAAGTTAATTGAGAAACTACAAAAAGACCAGTATACCAAATCTGAACTCTCAAGGGAATTACCATTTGATACAGATACCTTTAATTGTTCTAGAAACCTTTTGCATGTTTTCTATGCATTGTTTTCTGGCTTTCTCCACTAGTTCTCTAAGCATGCTACTAGGTGTTCTCGATTCTGGAATTTACTGATCAATGCCAAAATCAATTAAATATTTTCCTCTCTCAGAGGGAGGGGGGCATAGTGCGACACTTTTTTTCAGAGGTGTCTGGCTCTTCTTGTGCCTAAAATTGCTAGGGCCTTCTGAAAAGCACACAGTTGTCTGGCAAAGATAAAAAAAATGTCTTGGCTCAGAGAAATTTATCCTGAAGTTTGAAAAGATACTCCGCGGTAAAGAGAGGATAAGTGCACAAATAGGCAATTTTTGAACTATCAAGTAGTAAATGACCTAAAAGTATTGCAAAAATGTTCCATTTTGGATTCCATCAGATCAGACGATATTTCAAAGTGATCATATGATATAGTAAAATGACAAATTTTATTCATTAAGTGGGGTAACAGCTAAATCAGATACCCAAAGTTTAAAATTAGAAATTCAAATGGGTTATTCTCGGGTAAATTTGTACAAAATCTCATTAATTCGATATCCACGAACTAAAAACAGCCATATTTGCAACTAAGAAAGAATAGGACATATATGAAAAAGCTCAGTTACAGAAGTGGCCAATTTACTATAACTTGTATATTTAAGAACTTGCTTAAGCTTCCTTGGATGTGCCCCTCTTTTTGGGATCTTTTTGTGAATGGAATTGATACTCCAAAGAGAAAACTACAGAAATCTCTGAGGTCATACTTAAATAGTAAAGTCAAAGGCACCTTTGGAAAACCCATGGTTAATGGAATTGTTGCCACACCAAGTCCCCGTGATACATTTTTCATTGTGCCAGCCACGGGATTCCCTTCCAGTCCTTCTTGCATATTACACTGAGGAAAGGCCAGAAATAAGAGAAATTAGAATTTAACTTATTTAGGACCGCATCCTGGCAATTAATTTATTCCTAAAATGTGATGTATATTCCTGAAATATATCCCACTTCAACGCTCATAAAATCACAGAAGAACGATACTACGATGATAAAGATCTTCTAAAACATGTAAAGCTGAAGGCAATAACTCATTGTCCACCATTCTAACTTCTAATCGATCAGGTTAAAACTCAACTGCTGGAGTTTGACTACCATGTCAGCTTCTTCTCTTTTTTGTTGTTGATAAGTTTCATTTTATTCAGAAACAAAGCTTGAGAAGTTGTAGTTACATCACCAAAAACTTGAATACCACATCCTGCCAAATTATTATTTGCCGATAGAACCTATCCTTCCAAATTCTCGATACAACTACCAACTACTTCTTCTCCTCCACCTTCAATTATAATGATAACCAAAATTTAGCACCTTAGATCTAAATATTTTGGCTGAAATGGAATCGTTCAAAAAGTCAATGCAAGTGAACTAAAATTGAAGTAATGAAGACTTGCTAGCAATACCTGAAATAATATGGGAAACAGTAATGCAGGGTGCGATAATTCTAAGATTTTGATAGATTAATATAATGTTATCTGTTTGTCTATTAAATGAGTTCATTACACTACATCATATTATAAGCCATAAACCAAGCCTTCGAAGCACCAAATCAAAGAATATATGACATTGATGAAGATGTTACACTACTTCATCATATTATAAGCCATATACCAAGCCTTTGAAGCACCAAATCAAAGAATATATGACATTAATGAAGATGTTTACCTCCACTGTAATCAAGAATGTCAAAGCTGTCATGACTGGAAATATGTACATACTATCTGGAGTAGTCAAATCTATGAACCAATAAGCGCCTCCACTTTTGAAAGATGGCACTTTTTCTATCATGTTTGATATCTGACGGCAAAGAAAGAAAGGGACTTAATCAGAGAAATAGACAACATAAGATGCACTAGGAATTGTTATCGTTTGCAGTCACCATGAGAACATATATATTACCGCAAGGAAAAAGCAGACAAACAAAGGACCTTGGATAAAAAGTCCTTTCAATGGAGTAAATGGACTCACACCATATCTGCATTGCAAAGATCATAATTAAAACACTAAGATATTTAAAAGACAGCTTCTTTTAAAGGGGAAAACTATTAGAATATGAAACTCCATTATGATCAAGGCTTCCATCACACGGCCAACTCTTGATAATACAAACCCAAAATATAATTCAGCTAGAATTATATTATTTTGGGTAAGTTATTCATCCAGAATTATATTATTTTGGGTAAGTTATTCATCCAGAATTATATTTGTTTGGGTAAGTTATTCATCCAGAATTATATCCCTGAAGAAGATCGCAAAACTGCACAATTGAGTCATTTATGCATACCCAAGAACATCAACAGGAGTGGCCTACCTGAATAGAGGTCATTATGCAAATCCAACAACAAAGGCGAGAACAATTAGAAAATCAAAATCGAGTATGGTCAAGGCCTCTGTCAAATAGTCAACTCTTAATGTAGCAAACTGTATATTTGTGTAATGATCAACAAATATGAATATAAACAATGCATATATAAATATGAAAATAACTCCCAGAGGGTTGTTATCAAACACAAAAGCAAAAAGTGGCTTACTCTTTAAATAGCTTTTGCATCTGTTTTTGACCTTCAGCCATGGCCATAGGATCCATACCCTGGAGAAAACATGTGCCAAAGAGCTTCAACGAATTATCTTGGGAAAGTAGAAAGACCAAAATTGCATCTACACTTGGAAAATAAAAAAACACAGGCAAGAATCAAGTTGCGCTTGGTACTGATATGACATTCCATCTAAAACGGAGTTTCTGCATAAAGACAAGTGGGTCAGCGACCAGTATTTTCCTAGAAAATCTTGTGCTGTCTCAGATCAAAATTATTTTCCGGGAATAGGTAAACAGTGATATCATATTAAGTGATATCATATTAAGTGAAATAACACATTTTAAATTGAAGGTGGCTTTACTAGCATGAAATCTAGGTAACTAAATTTAGTTGATCATCATGCTTAAAGAAGCATTATCTCATATGTTCTCTGTACCAGCATGGCTCTAACATAAATCTTCTATTTCTATTGCTTATGCACCGATCCTTTCTTTTGTAACACTTCCTCTTCAATATCCATCTTCTGTTTCTTATATAAAAAAATTAAGCAAAAACTTGTCCTCAATAGCATAACACAGACAAGAACCTGGTACCATACCTTATCTTGCATCTGTTGCTTTATATCCTCCAGGTGTGGTCTCAAGAGCTGCAGAACAGAAAGAAACAGTAAGGATATGTAGAAAGGACACAAATTAATATTTCTTTCCCATAAAGTAATCAAGGTGGTGCACTCAACAGCTAGCAAGATACTAAATATATTATAGTATCCCAAAACTAATAATTCCATTCAGGCAGAAGAATATGTTTTAATCTTTTGGCTCGTCAAGGAACAGATATGAGGTCGCTGGCTAGGGAATTGGCATTCACCTGATCTGAATTGACTAAGCTACGATTATAGAGAGAAGAAACAGATGTGAGTGAACAAATTAGATATGATACAACGGAAATTTAACATCATGATTGGAACATTCTATTCCAGGCTGGAAAGTGGCTTACTGGAGAAGAATCCAACAAGAAGGTGAATAAATTGTCAAAGGGGTACTATAACCAATCAGCAGAACAAGACCAACAAAGATAGCAAAATGATTCATGAGAGCTATGAGTTCATCAATTTATGAGCATATGTAACAGAGTATAAACGGAGAAGAAGCTAGAAAGTAAATCAGGAACGCGAAATGCAACATACAGTGAGCTTTGAAGTAGCTTTAAGTTGATTTATCAAAAGTGGCAGTGTTGCCCCTCGGATCAAAAGAGTGGTAATAGCTATTGAGGCCCACCTGGAACATCAATAAGAGTATTATATACATCAATAGCATCATTGACTAAGAGCATTGAAGTCGATGATGAGAACACACTTAAGATCTATCATGCACCATTTCATTGTTTACAACGTTTTGTAACTGGAACCCACAAATTATTTGGTATTAAACTAAGGCAACCAAGAGAGAAACAATGCAAGAGACTGGAATGTTTTTTCCATATAACAAAATAGAGTTCCAAGCCTTCCTGTAACGCTGGAACTAACTTTCTTCAACTGCATGAGACAGAATCGGTCCATTTCTATCAAAATCGCACCTCACAGAAGCCTCAACAATAATAGATATAACTCAACTAATAAACGAACAATTATAACCTAACACATCACTATGTAAAGGTAACACAAAGAACTAGAATATGGAGAACATCAACGTGTCTATTGAATCGATACTTATGGTCTTCGTACAATAATTTTAGTCATGTTAAGTAATTATGCTTCAATTGAAATAGGCTATTACTTTGTGCAGTCTTTAAACTGTATATTCCTTATAGAAGGAAGAACATTTTGACAACTTATAATCATTTAAACAATGACAAGTTCTCACCAATTTAATCCAGTAAAAGAATGCACAGCATCTATAAGGTACTGCAGACCCTGGACTGGGAGGAAAGAATCTGCAGCAGCAATTGCAACTTCATTCACTGGAGCTGCCTGGGAAGCTGCTGTTTGCAAGGTAGTATCTGAGAGAACTTCTGCAACATCACTCATTAGTTCGATCTTGTCAGACCCCTCGCTGATAGCAGTTGACATATGACGACAGGAGTACCAAGCAGACGAGGTAAGAAAAATGGATGAAAGTCTTCTATCATGAGCAAAGGAACTTAACCCCGAGGACTTGTTATAGCCACTTCCAAAGCACCTCCTTTGTAGAATATGATTAACTGTTTGCGGAGACAAATTTTCATCCATGGATTGACGCTTCTGGTCGTTGTCATGGAGGACATAGCTAAAAGTTGGGTTACAACTTCGAGCAATTACACTCGCTCTGGAGGAGAGACTACGCCTATAAGCCATTGATGTTTCCGAGTACTCTAAACTACAATCACCAACAAATTAAAGTTGAAATCATTTTACGAATAACCAATAACAGGAAGTAGAGAAGTTAATATAAATGTATGCAATAATAACTTCACAAAAGGTTACAATTTATAAAATTCGATTTAATAAGGGAAATGCAAATGGCAATTCTTAAACCCTAACAAAACCCCACGGCTGCCCAGACGTCAGCTTGGCAAACTATTCTCTAATGCATAAACACGGAAGCTTAAAAATATTAAAGCTCGAGCATAACCAATGAAGTTACTTCATTTCACGCAAATTACAGTGGGAGAAAAGAAATCAGATCGTCTTTATCTCCATCAAAGGATTCAAAGCTGTAAATTTACATTTATTTAATTCTTCCGAGCATTATTTTAGAGCAGCCAAACACAGAGTGAGATGTGGATGTGGATGGCGATGGCAGAGTTGAAAATTCCCCAAGGGCATCAGAAATGTCAACCGACAAGTCGTGCAAATTAACAATCAAATCATTCATGATCAAGAAATGCAACATTGGATCTCTAACCAGAAAAGAATCCGTAATTCATACAAGCTTAAGATCGCTAACCGTCAAAGCACCAACCCTCGCTCCACAGAGTAAGTGGGAGATTATCTCAGCCTCTGCTGTTTGCGGAAGCTGGTCGAGGAGGTAGCTGCAGAGAGATGGCAGCGACGATGTCTTGGCAGGAGACGAAGACGGCTTTCCAGCAGAGTATTTTCGTCATTTCAACTGTTTGATTAAAGAAGATGCTATGGGCCAAATCACTTGGTTCTTGGGCCTTCCGTCCAACAACCTAGACTTATCCCAGTTGTCCAAATTCTTTTAGATGACAAAAATGTCACTTTGAAAGAGTGATTTAAATAAATGGGCCAAAAAAATTTAAGTTACAAGAATGACCGAATTTTGCGGGTTGGTGAATATAGGGTAAAATTATGTTCTTAACATTTTTTTTTAATTTTCAATTACACCAGCATAACTAGTGTGGGTTGTGCCGTGGCAGCTTTAGCTGGCGCAATAGTGGGGTTTACTTTACGCAACCCCTGCTCTTTTAAAATTGTCACCACTGTTGCGTCTGTTGAGCCAGCAGTATTGACGCAACCCTAAAAAAATATTAAAATATAAGTAATTCACGTCAATAAATTTAGTTACATTTATTTATTTTTTACGTTAATTAATAAATTATTTACATAATGAGAAGTTATAAATAAGTTGTTTCACTGGAGTAGTACTGACACAAAAATAAAAAAAAAAAGACTGTGATTTTTCGTAGAGACATTTAGAGAAATAACAACGGTCATCATTGTTGATTTTAGTACCACCATCCATATTTACTAAAAAAACATATAGCCTGTGAGTATGCTACATAGATAGATGTAATCCAAAATGATCATTTATGTAATTCTTCTTATTTTTTCATTTATCAGAACTACATTATAATTTGAATTTGAGAGTTTATAGGACTTCAACTTAATCCATTGAAAATGAAGTTAAATGGATCTATCCAACTTCATTAATTAAAATCAATAATTACAGACTAACTAAATTAGATATTAAATTTTAAATGATTAAGTGATACATTATTGATTCGTAAGTTGATATTTTATTAATAATTAAAATGATTTATTAAATCATTCTATTAATAAATACATTCGATCACTTAAAATTTATTTCATAAACTATTCGGTTTAAAATTATTTTCGAGCGAAATGAGTACAGCAGAAGATTTTGATATGTATTTTTCAAATTCACTAATTTTCAAGTAAGATTTGTCATTCACAAAACTATAGTACGAATATGCAATTCAATTGCACATGGCATTCCAAATATTACACTTTGGAGGGAATCAGATTGAGCGTTCGAGTTATATGATCCACACCACTGTCCATGGCGGGAAAATGTCTTTAATAGTCCTTGGCACTATAAAACCCTAACCCTCCCCTTTTCCCATCCTTTCCCCAAACCCGAAACCTCTCGTGCTTCGCCTCACCTCTACCATTTTCCCCAATGGCGCAGACGCAAAATTAGGTTTTGAGACCACTTTGCTTTTCATTAATTTAGGTTTGTTCTGGGGCAGACACGCAATGATTATGTTAAATCATTAAGGAATATTTTTCATTTATCCACATACTTATTTTGGTTGAATTTCAGGTAGAGATCGTGATTCGTGAGAATTAGGTGTCACAGGACGAGTTTCATAAAGTTCTAAAAGATCGGTGAAAAATGGCTGGAGTTTCTGACGATGAAACTGAGAAGACAATTTCAATTCAAGACTACCTCAAGGAAGTTGAGGAACAAGAGCTGGTCTGTCTCTTTATTTTATGAACAATTTAAGATATATGTATTTGGACATGGCATCGGGTAACCTCATTGCTATTAATTAAATAATAGGCAGGGGATAAGTGAAAATGTTCTCAAAGTTATGTTTTTCTATTGTTTTGGATATTATTTATGCTTGGCTGATGCTTCCGAACTGTACTAATCCATGCTGCCTTTTTAACTTTACCGGGAGGAAGTTGAACTTTATAAATGCTGATCCCATGCGAGTCAAAACGGGATATGAACTTTCCTCACGTTTGAACTATCTCATATTCTCTAATAATCAATATATTCTACTGTATGAGCTCTAGGATCCAAAGAGCACATTGTGTTAGATCTTTTTAAGTCACCAAATTCGGCAAGTTCTATTTGCCACTGCCGTCTTAGATTACAATTAAGTATGTTTTTTTGGTCTGCCATCATAATATTGATTTATCTACCTTCCAAGATGAGTTGATTGGTAAACCCTCTAAGAATTTTTCAGTTGGCAAATTCCTAAATTTAAATTTTGTCACTTTGTAGATATTGGTTTCTTTCATACAACTGACTTCAGTTCATCTTTGAGTTTCTAATAATCGCGTGAGTGATTCCGTTCTTTATCTCCTGTCCATTATTCGGATTGGTAGAGGGGAGAGGAACGATTCGGTTAGGCACATGCAGAACAATTTTAATCAAGGCACTTGCTGTTACATTTGTTCATGATTATTGGCATTACTAAAGATTGTTATGATTCTCAATTAAATTGGCATTCATTTGCTTCATCCAATTCCTTGCCTTTTTTCTGATTTTCATTACTCTTGACCTCAAAGGAAGCAGATCTAGTTTTGGGAGGTGATGAAGGGAAGGACTGTACCTATAATAATGGTTATATGAAGAGGCAGGCCATTTTCTCATGTATAACTTGCGCGCCTGATGGAAATGCTGGAGTTTGCACAGCTTGCAGCTTGTCTTGCCATGATGGGCATGAGGTACTTAGTTTTACTTCTTCATATATGTCCACATCAGATACAGTGAACTTTTTATGTAGTTATATATGTGGATCACACCAAAAGAAAAAGATGTGGATCAGGTCATGAAATATATGTCGCTTTTCAGATGTGTCTAAAGTTTCAATATGGAAAGCAGGAAGCTGTTTCCCATGTTTTCCATCTGTTGACCTGGATACTTTTTTTAACTGTTGACCTTGATACTCTATTTTGATAATGGAAGCCTGATATTTGGCCTGGTGGTTAAACTCGTCCTTCTCGTCGTACTAATCGTGCAATCATACGTTGCTTTACCATGAGTTGTTCACTCTAAACGTCTGACTTTTGCTTTTGCATTTTCAATGAATCTTTCGGTATGCGTATGACGTTGGAGAATGACTTAAAATTGGTTAGGATAAACTAAACATATGAGTTTCCTTATAGATGAGATGCTTGGAGATTTGTAGTGACTTGTATACAATAGTTGGGGCCAACCTTTTGCACAAGCTAAACTACACCACATGAGACGCTCTGATCGATTAGTATGCTGGGCAAATTAATATTTTCTAATCATGCTTCTTGGTTTTATTTTTATATGCTTAGGTGGCATGTGTATTTGCTATATCTACGTGCCTTCTCTTTTACTTCATTTTGTTTAATTCTACATGTTTATGTCTATTGGATAAGATTGTGGAACTTTGGACAAAGAGAAACTTTAAGTGTGATTGCGGGAATTCAAAATTTGGAGAGTTCTACTGCAAACTCTTCCCCAACAAAGACATAGAAAATATCGAGAACTCGTATAATCATAATTTCAAAGGATTATACTGCACATGTGGTCGCCTATATCCTGATCCAGATGCTGAAGAACAAGTGGAGATGATACAGTGTTGTGTGTGTGAGGATTGGTTCCATGAGGAGCATCTCGGTCTTGAGTCTATTGATGAGGTAGGTCGAATATTGGCTGTCAATATTTTCTCTTCTCTTTTGGTTTTAGTGTTATATATTAATTTTACTGTAAAGAGCAATAAAACTTGTGATTGTAAAAGCTAAACTGTTAAGAGTATATAATAGTTTACATGTGACTCTTATAGCAGTACTTTGATTTCATTAAGATTTTTAAAATAATGCATGGCCTGCTAGTTTTACTTTCAGATTAACTAATAAGATCTGAGATGTAAGCTAGTCAATATACATTATTAGATAGTTGGAGAACCTGGAACATCTTATTATCATCGTCAATATGATAAACAAACACCTAGCTGCTTGTGCTTGCTGGGGAATTAAAGTAGCTGCACCTATTACGGCTGACTATACACTTCCAGGCTCTTAGAAATGGTGGTTTTTTTCCGATAAGGATGTCATGTCACTACGGTTGCTTCACTTGATATGCTCTTCAATGTTTGTTCCTAGCCTCCGCACATCCCCTTTTACTAGGAAGGAAATTCGATATGAGAAATAGATTACAAAGACTCCAGATTACGAAGACTCCAAGCTGAAACATTATCACTTGATATTCTATACTTATGTATGTGAGTAATTTGCTTACCTTTAGATGTTACTTATGATATGCTCATAATCCTTTTCCACAATCAAATAGTTATAGTTCTATCTTGTTTATTTTATCTGGACAATCGCACTTGACTATTAACGTAGACTTATGAATTACAGTTGCCTGGAAGTAGACAATCTACAATGTTATAAAACCCACAGTTATTTTTGTCGAACGATGGCAATCTTAGGTCTCACTGATTTTGAAACGCTTCTAGGAAATGGTAGTTAAACTAAGTCACTGGAGCTATCCACGTATCATTTTGTTGTTCCACAGATTCCAAGAGACGAGGAAGGAGAGCCTCTATATGAAGATTTTATATGTGGGGCGTGTTCCGCAACTTGTTCATTTTTGAGACTATATCCTTCAAACATCTGGGCAGCAGCTAACAAGAGTGATGCTTCAATAAAAAGTAGCAAGAATAAAGATGTTTTGGAGGAAACTCCTTCCGTTAGTGGATCTGGGAAGCTAGACGATGATATTACTTCTCCTAATTCTTCTCAAGTGATTCCTGTAGGTGCCATAGTGAAATCTGATTCTGTGGTTGGCCAGAAGGATTTACTGGAAGAAATTTCTGAGAAGAATATAAGTTCTGAGGAACTTATAAAAAAAGCTTGTCAAGATACTACTTGTGTTCTTGGAAGTACACGCTTCGTTGCTCCCCCTTTTGTAGAGAGTAAACCTATGTTTCTTTCAAAGAACTGGAGAGATGCCCTCTGCAGATGTGAAAGATGCGTAGATCATTACAATCAGAAGCATATCGATTTCCTGCTTGACAAAGAGGACTCAATTGTTGAGTATGAGAAAATGGCAAAAGAGAAGAGAGAAGAGAAGTTGCAGCAACAGGAGGGTGCTGAGTTAAATTTGTTGAATAATCTTGGGCATGTCGAGAAAATGGAAATCCTGAATGGCATTGCAGACATGAAGGACGAGATTCATACTTTCTTGGTATCTCCTTGACAACTTTTGACTTTTTCTGCTCTTGAATGGCCTTTTATATAGTCTATACAGAAGAAAGGCATAAACTTTGCTTTTCTTTTTCGGTTTCCTATAATTTATATGTTGCTCAAATACTTGGACATGATATTTTTCAGGAATCATTTGACTCGTCAAAGCCAATCACATCTGCAGACATCCACCAAGTTTTTGAGAATCTAGCAAAGAAGAGACGTCGTGCAGATTGAATTTTGTGGGATCTTTAGTAAGAACCTGTAAATTAAAAACCTTCTTTGGCTGGTTTAGTATCTGATTATAGCTTCAGAAGCATCTAATCAATATGTGTATTTAAGCCCTATAAGCTAGGACACTGTGGTGACTGGATGAGTTAACTAACTATGAACAATGTTCCCTTGCAGAATCATGTGTATGCTCTATAAAATTTAGTTTGGGATTTCATGTTTATTGCTGAAAGTGTTATTTTTCTTGTAGGCTGATAGTTCCAATCAGTCACTTAGACGTTTCTCTGCAATTTATTTAATCAGGTTTTGATCCATTTAACTGCCAGAAATAAAAAGAATAGATCTTGCGCAGAAGCATGATAAAGATTGCATGAATGCGGCGTGCGACCTCATGCGTATTATGGTGTGATTGTGTCAAGCACATTTTTTTACTTAGGATCTTATGAAGTCCATTATCTTTGGTTCTGGTATGACACGTTCAGTTTTGGTATATGGGGTTAGTTTTAGGAGATTCTAGAAAATGTGGAAACCCATGTTTGGTTGAAGAAAAATTAAAGGATAGCTGACTTCAAGCATCTTAACTTACCCTCATTTTTACTGTCAGACATTGTCACTACTTTTTATTTCTAAAATACGGCTTTGTTTTCTTTGTTCTCATATTCTTTCAAAGGGTGTATTTAAAAAGTAGGGGAAAAATATTTAGCATCACAACACTTTACTATTAGTTATTTTTGTGTCCTAAATCCATTAGTATTAACTATTAACAATTGGTAATTTCAAAATTGTACTGGTGAACCGAATCGAAAGTGATTGGTTCGTTCAGCTTTATTTGTCCGCGGTTCGACTTGGCTTGGTGGAGAAAATGAAGTTTTGGTTTGTTTTCAAATTTCATCGTTTCGAATTAAATCGAACCGAAACAATTCTAAACTTGCACCATTTTATATGCTTGTATAGACAATCCCTCCCTTCCTCGTACCCGATCTTTCATTTAGGTATATATAGATTTCATTACTTAGGTTTTTTCCTTGCACTTTTTTAGTTGCCCACCCTCGAGCGGCTACTACACGTCGATTGTAATCGATGTATTCTCCTCCCATCTATGTCGTTTGGCTCGCCTCCAATACCCATCATTGTCGTCTCCATCTATCTCGAGTTCTCTCCTTCTCTTCTCGAGTTCTCTGTTGTCTCTGTCTCTTTCGAGTACTCTATTGTCTCTGTTTCTCTCAATCTCTCCAATTCTCTTCCTCCCAGTCTCAATCTCAATCTAAAACTCTTAGATTAAATATTTTAGCTTTTAAGGTAAGTTCTTTTGATTAGGGTTTGAAATTACCAATTTGTGTTTGTTTTTTTGTTAAAGAAAATTCATATATTAGTATAAACCGTTTTTTAAAATCTTAAGAATTCATGTTGAAAACAAGAATCAAATATCGAATAAGCAGAATCGTACCTAAATCCATGGTGATATATCGCTCTATAAAGGTGAGAGCTTGACCTTCCAGATCTACACGATTGTTTAAGAGTGGAGGTGGCAACTGGACCGGCACGGACCCGGCCCGGCCTGGCAATACTAGGCCCAGGCGATTCATGGGCCGATCCCGGGCCGGGCCTGTGACGGTCCAGATCGGTCCAATCCCAATTAAATAACCAGACCGATCTGTTTTCCCTCCCTTTAATGTGATGTAATTCTCAAAATGTAGATGATGAAAGTTGAACATTGGTGGGGAATAGATTGTATAGGTATTACCGCTAAACTACATGGAAGTCATGTTACTTTTCTTTTAATTATTTCTTCTTCTTCTTTTAGAATCTCAATAGAAAAACTTGTCATACTAAGTAAATAATTATTATATTCATTGAATTAAATAGTTGTATCACTATAAATTAAGTAAATTTCAATAAAGTATCCATTTAAACAAAAAATTATAATGAATATGGAGACTCTAAGTATCATAAATTTGTCATTTTTTATTTATTAAATTTGAGAGTTGCATCACTATAAATTAGACACATCCCAACTAGGTTGGCACCTACCTATTTATCAATCACTTGCAACAATCTCAAAGATTACCCCCCCCCCCCCCCCAAGCTAGTCTCGTTAAAACCTTTACAGGAAAAAACCTCATTGAGGAAAACTCAGAAAACGAAAAAGAGTACTTGCCATAAGAACTAACTCATACAAGACTTTAAAAATCTGAATCATCTATAATTCATTTTCATTAACATCTAAATCTTATAAATCTTGAATGATGTCGTCTAGTCGTTGTTGTCTTGTTTTGGTGTTATCACTCCAATCCTTAGTCGTTAACTATTTTTCAATTTACATTTAATTAAATACATCTATCTCAAAACTATATTATTTAAGATACACAATATTCAACAAGAGTTATCCTGGTCTACTGGTAAGGGGTGTGTTTTGTAAGGGAGAGATCAAGGGTTCAAGCTTCAATACATACATAAATTTTTAAATTTTTAGATAAAGGGAGAATGTCACGGGCCAGGCCGGTTCAGGCCTGCCAAGGCGGTCTGGGCCGGGCTCTAGGTCTAAAATGTGAGGCCTGAAAGGGCCTGAACAGGTCCGATGTTGTCATACACGGGCTGGGCCAGTCTGTGCTTTAACAGGCCAGTTCAGCCAGTTTCGCGGGCTAAACCTCCCACTTGCCACATCTATCTAAGAGAGTCCATTTTTATTAAGTCTATTTGTTTTCTCTTTAACAATGGGATATTAGAGAGAATAGAATGGTTCATTTAATCTCGTGACCTGGGGACTATAACCACTATATAGATAATGCATATGTTATCTTTCGATACTTCTATTTTAATTCACTATACACAAGGAAATTATTCTTAAGTCTCTACACATCAAAAGCTCACACCACATTAGATACATTAAACCCCAAATTATCCAAACTTTAACATATCACTTTTAATTGGGTTAACCATATTTGATAGCCTGCAGCAACACATAATTATTCATATATAAGTGCAATGTTAGATTAAGGATCCAACAATCTCTCATTTGGGCTATATATGTAACCTTATAACCATGTTTTGTAAAATAATCGAACGAGCTCAATTTTGTTGTCATTACCGAAATGTATCTATAACCATTTTGGTCCATCAAACATACTAACATAGGATCAAAGCGGTTTTTGTTACATCAATCGTAACTCAACCTATCAATGGCCATGTATGTCGATACAACTGAATGACATTGATTATAATGTTAATGTGTAACATGAAATTTCATGTAATATGATCTTAACATATTTATTTCCATCTGGTCCACCGTAAACTTTAGTGAGATCAAACCATAAAAGAATCAGAGTCTGAATAAACCATAAACTTTAATTCTGCAGAAAATAACTTTAAATTATCCATAAACAAAAATAACTTAAAGTATGTCTATATCATAAGAGCATCTAGAAAATACAAACTCCCACTAAAACTGGATATCCTCAATCTATATGACACACATACGAGTAGCGTGCTCATGAAAAACCTTAGGTGGCAATCCATTTGAAAGTTGATTCACAATCATGAAGTTTGTTCTGATGTGCTCTATAGACAAGTGTCCACTCTGAACATTTTCCGTAATAGCTAGGAACTTGATGTCTATATACTTTAACTTTGTCGAGCTCCTGTTGTTATTGGAATACAAATCTGCTGACTTATTTTCACAAAATAACTTGAGTGATATGTCAATACTGTCCAGTATGCACAACTTGCAACTCTCATAATGACCTCTCCATCAACCAGCTCCTTTGACGAATCAAAATATGCAAATAATAACATACATGGTTAGTGGCTCCTGAATCCAGTATCCAAAATGACAAATCATATTTCACTAAATAAGTTTCAAGTAAAAGTAAATCATATTTACCTTTCTTTTTCAGTTCGGAGAGATACTTGTTGCAGTTTCTCTTCCAATGACCTACAACCCTGCAATGAAAATATTTTCCCTTGGGCTTGTTGGTTTTCTTCCCTTTCTTATTCCTAGCTTTGCCCTTACCATTGATCTTCTTCATCTTGTTACTTTTAAAAATAGTGGAAGAAGGTTTTTGCTAGGCAACATTTACCTCGCCCTCTTTGGTTATGCTCTTATTGAGTGACTCAAAAGTCTGCAGTTCATTCAACAATTGGGTCATGTTGAATTGCAATTTGTTCATAACATAGTTGGTTATGAGTGTAGAAAAAGCAGGTGTGAGCGATTAAAGTATCGTGCTGATTTGAGTTCGTTCATCAAAGGATGCCCCATGTACTTCTGTCTCATGCATTATATTGATCATGTTCAAAACATGTTCATGCATAGAAGTACATTTCTTCATCTTGGTCGTCATGTAGCTCCTAGCACCCTTATGACGACTTTGATCAGACTGCTCCCCAAACATCGCCTGTAGAGACTCCATAATCCCATAGGTAGTCTCCATGCTTTCATACTTGGTTTTTAGAAGATCATTCATGCTGACAAGCATGTTGCACTTCGCTTTGTTGTTGGATTGAATCCAAGCATCAAACTTGTCCCTAACATTCTTAAGGGCATTGGCAGTGGGCTCCTCAGGACATTCCTCAATAAGAACAAATTTGTGGTTCTTACAAATTAGCATCAAGTTTTAATTTGATTTTCATCTTATGAAATCACCATTCAGTTTCTCAAGTGCAAGTAAAATAGTAATAGGGTTGCCCATGGTAGACATAATAATATCTGAAAAATAAAATATAGATAGTTCAATATAATTGAAATAAATATCTAAAATTCAAAAAGTAAACGTGATGCATGAATGTAACATATTAAACATATAAATTTATCATTTACTAATCCATGATAAGAGAACCTAACAATTAATGTGCCGCCTTAGGGTCAGTCAAATTAATCTTAAACTGTCTATGAGACATTCCTACCCTTATTAATTAAAACTTAAAATATATCATATTTTCTCTTTTAACAATAAGGTATCGTTTATTCGGTCAAGTCACAATTATCCATATGAAAGTTTAATTATGACTTTGTGAGTGTAACCCATTATTTCAGATTACATGATTTGATTTAGAATATGTTGTCTTAGGGTCGGTCAAAACTAAACTACATCACTTAATCTTATCTTCCAACCTTGGTATTGATACAATTTGAAACCTTACTTAAGGGGATGAAAACAAAACCATCTCGAGGCCCTCATTGTACCTTACAGTGTTGTACCAATAATGGAGACCGTAGGTTATATTGACATGCCAACCTTCTCTCACTCACTAGTTTAGGATAATGTGCTTCTATTTTAACTAATCATTTAATTCTAAATTAATTACTAGTAAAAATAATAACTCCATGAATGTCTAATTAACAGTTAATCCAATCTAATTGGTCTAAGTTTATTTAACCTTCTAAAGAGCCAAGTCATATTTAAGTGAACTTAGATTAACTAATTAATTACATTTATTAAAGCTTAATAAACATCATTTACTAAAGTTGGTTATCATAAAAGTTACTATAGCCTTTACAGTGGTGTGAGTACCAAGTTTTAACTAATCAAAACCTAGAAGTTTACATGCAATTGATTTATCAAAATAATTCATATAAACATATTAGGACAATCCTAATAAATCATGTTTCTTCTGATGAGATGCATGATTAAATAAAATTGTGTGTGGTTTCATGTATGACATGTGATCGACTAATGCATGGTCATGTTATCATTCATATCAATAAACATTTATTTAACAATTAAATTATATAATAATGGACCGAGTGACTATTGGGTATTTCTAAATTACAACCATTAAAATAAAGAAATAAAATTACAAAGAGGACTTCAAGATTACATATTTTTAAAATATCCACTTCTCTACTTGATGTGCATCTTCAAATCTTCAAGCTTCGAACAAAACCTTTTTAGTAGTAAAAACTATTTTTTTAATTAAATAATTTCTACAATTATCTTTTAAAATTATTGAATTTGACTTTGTCAATAAACAATGACTTAGTCAAACTAGGGTCAAGCCAATCAATTAATTAATCTATAATTTTCATAAAATAAAAAATAAAAAATTAATTTCAAAATTTAAAAGATAATAGATAGAGTTAGGTTTATCATAAAACTCTACAGTGATAGGGTAAGTTGGTATCAGGCTTTCTGTAAAACTTTTCTAAATGTGACAACAATTGCCAGCAATGATAAGACTCACCCACCGCCACCCATCACCGCTGCTAGACATCCATCGACCACCGGCCGTCGTCTACGTCGGTAGCTAATGACAATTTTCTGGCGGGATCACCACTGGAGCTGATTTTTCCAGCGACGTTACTAGTACCGGTATTCCCTAGGAATTCATATTTTTGCTTTTTTCTCCTTGTTCGTCTAGCGTGTTCTTCGTCTTCTCACGACCGGACCAATTATAATATAATATTGAAAATAAAATTACAAAAATTTATACGCTTCAAATCGACTTACACAAGATTTAAGAAAAAATTAAAGAATAATGCATAACTCAATAATCACTATACAATTAACGATCTATTATTTAACCATACATTCAAAAAACAAATCATCATTGATTCACATAAATCAAAATATATTATAACAATGCAAGAACACTCACATAGTATTTAGTATATAAATATATAATGATCGCTCTAATACCAATTATTGAAAAACGTGACGCTCCCACGGTGGAAGCGTGGTGGCTTTTTTTAATTTTTTTTTTATTAAAAATGAATCTTTTTCGATAAAAGAAAATACGCGCGATGCAACGGTTTCTAAAATTTTTTTATTAAAAAACTATTTTCAATCAGGATCTATTATATATTTATATATCAAATCTAAGACATACATGTATATGAATCATATAACTCTTGTAGTCTATATCAATCGCCCTCGCAAACCAACGATCATGCGTTCCTACAAACAACGGACTTCGAGATCCACACCAAGATCTTCCAAATCAATCCTCAAACACACTAGGACGTGTATGGGCATGTAAAGTAATTCAAAGACGTTTTTTCTGTCTCTAAATTTACTCAACACATGAGATCTAGAGATTTACTGAAAATTATTAATTTAGTGAGGCAATCCTCTTTGAGAATAAGATGATGACTCATTCAGAGTTTTTGATTAACTTTTAATCACAGAGAAAATCACTCTGATACGATTGTGTTCTCAACTCTTAATCAACACTGAGTCCAATAGAATAATATCTATATATTTTTTAGGTAATGGCATATCGTATTTTTAGGGATAAATTAAAACTAACATTTAATTTTAAAATTAGCATTGCAGCGAGACCCACTAGAA
This sequence comes from Datisca glomerata, assembly GCA_003255025.1. Lineage (NCBI taxonomy): Eukaryota > Viridiplantae > Streptophyta > Magnoliopsida > Cucurbitales > Datiscaceae > Datisca > Datisca glomerata. Next base: position 1,113,767 of record QANY01005768.1, on the reverse strand, counting down.
TTTGTGCACAACTGCAGTGTCACACAGTACTGTGTCGTTAGCTATCACAGTGCCTCATGACACTGTGTGCGAGGAACTACTGTAGTGCCGTGTGACACTACAATATTGCACCACCACTACTATAGTGTCGTGTGGTACTACAGTATTGTACCCCCACACTGTAGTACCACGTGGCACTACAGTAGTTCATGTCAATCTTTGATTCTCAATCAGTGATTGACATGTGACAATTACTGCGAATTAAATATTTATTTTAATCTGATAAATATCTAGATATCAGTAGTTCAAAATTAACATATCTAATTATCCATATCAATTAACTTATCAGTAATTTACAAATAACAGATTTAGTTGATTCAAATTATTATTTAATAATAATTTATAATTATCTAATTTCACAAATTAGATATCCTGTCTCACTTATTGATAATTAAAAAACTAATTGATATAATAATTAATATATATATACAATATGTGTGTGTGTGTGTAATTTTCAAAATTTATATATAAATAATTTAATTAATTAGTTATTAATTAATTAATCACACATAATTACCTCATAATTATGTACTTGCTCCAGAATAAAAATTTGTTTTGCAAGTCAGTCATTTTCTCATGTTTTGAAATATTCACACTCTAAACTAGGTAGTACAGAGGTGACTTGGAGACCATGAACCTATAATCTTAAGCTCTCATAAATTATATAATTAATTAAACTCTTTAATTAAATAATCTTATTTATTAGTTCTATTATTACTCTACTATAAATATGAAATTGTACTCTTAAAGATTATAGAATGTATTTACATAGTATTTTCATGTAGTCAATTGAAATAATCATTTCATATAGTTATGTCTTCCAATTATTGGTTCGCAGATTAGAAGTGATCAAAATTACTGTTTTACCTTTATAACTACCTCTTGATCCTTAAGTACCATTAATTCATTAGTGAATGATTAATTTATAATCGTATTATAAATTTGAGCTCAATAACCATTTAGTTCCATAATCAACACTTAAGAGAACCAATATACGATCTGTTAAAAAAATTTAGATTTTAAATTTTGTAAGATCATGTTCCTAGCCATCCACATCACTGAATTTTCAAAACAAAAGTCACTAAAGTATTTTACAAACAAACCTTAACGAGTGAATTAAAAGGTCCTATAAACATGTATAGGAGTTCATGACTACTCAGGATTCATACTGATCTACATATGATCATCAGATTGATGTGTATTAAATCGATCATGTCATATATAATCTTATTATATAAAGTACATTCACTAATATGTATATCCACATCAATGATTCGGATCTAGATCACATGCATTCATAATGCTTAGTAAACCATACTAACAACCATTTATGAAATATTATATACTATAATACGTTGCTGACAATTTTATTCATTATTTATGACGTTAATTCTTTGGTACTAAATATAAAATCATAGTCTCATTAATGAATATGAAATTTTCAGATATTTATATAAATTATTCAACAATAATTTAAAAGAACAATTATAAAAAATGGGATTCCATTAAATTTCATATTAAAATGTCAATACACATGCTTTGAGGGTATTACCCCCAATAGAGAGCTGTTTCAAAATATTAAATGCGTACCTTCCGGCCTTGATGCCTCCATCGGGATGGGAGTGTCCTGAAATCTCCACTAACCTCGTGATTTAATGAGCGTACATTAAAATATGCCTCCGAAGGTGATCAAGCTCTCCATTTTCCAGAGTTTCCACCCTTCCTCTTCTACTGGGAGGAAACTGAAGTGGAGGACTGTAGGTGGTATGGCCTCATATTTCCCTAGTTACTGCTCCTTATATTTTGTCGAGATGTCTTATTCTCTAAACTGTTGATCTATCCCTCCCCTTCCTGGTCGCTTTGAACGCCGCCACCATACTCTTCCTCTTCCGCCGCGCAGTCGCCACAATGACATGGGGTACTTCTTTCGATGAGAATGAGGGTGAATGTCTCTCTCTCTCGTCCTGGACTTCACCAACGTAGGATATAGGACCCATACCCTCCTCTCGGGAGAGAATATGATCCCGGTGCTTTGAATAGGAATGATTTTACGGTCGTTCTCCATAGACAGCGCCAACTGTTGATGACGAAATCTTCTATAGTAATTTTCCTTGCAATCTCCCCTCATAATGATGTTCCTCAAAACTTGTTGATTCCAAAGCCTTTTAATGGTGGTTCCTCATGTGATCTCCCATCAAAGTAATGTTCCTCCGCATCTTGATATTTGCAAAACACATACAATGAACCCATAGAGCATGGGGGAGGGGGGTCCCTCACCTAAGGGCTTCTGATCCCTAAGTTAGTATCCTCATAGAATTGTTGAATGTTTTTCTTAGGGAGAAAAAGGCCTACCTCTTCGTACATATGTATTTATACCTGAATCTTCGGGCGAGTGGATGTGTGTCGAATAAATCTATTGAAAGCGTGTTGGGGAATCTTCACAAGGAACGGTGTCTATCCTGATTGGCGTGAATTGGATGGAGAGGAGATGACTTTTGACATAAATTCGATAGGCATTAATCGTTTATGTGGCTATGGAATGACCAGAAGGGGGCTATCTTAACACCCTGTCGTGGCGATGAGACATGTTGGGTGCTACTTTCGTTAGGTGACAATGGCACTACACTCGTGGTTGTGTCCAAGCTCACTTCATGAGTCCGACTCCTATAGTATATGCTCGGGTCTATGCCACCCGAACTTCCTCAAGACGGACAAGGTGAGGTCGCTCCCTTGCTTTAAAGACTTCCCTTCGTTAGGAGCTTCTAAGTATGTTGCAACATGTGTCACTGCGTCATTGGTGGTTGAGAAAACACCCATTACAAGATATATGTAGTCATATCTAGAAAAATCGTATACGAATGTTATAAATTATTATTGGCCATTCAAAGAAACTGAAAGTAATGGCCCACAAATATTTGTATGCATAAGTTCTAAGACTTCTTGAGTCTTGTCGACTTCAAATCTACTTATACTGGTTTGTCTACCCTTCATACAATTGACACAAACATCAAAGTCAGTGAAATCTAAAAGATCGAGAATTTGTCTCTCTATTCTCCGTCCGGAGATATGACTTAATCTTTTATGCCATAACACAACCGAATTCTCATTGATTGATTTTCTTTTAGTACCTCGTGTACTTAATTGCAGGGATTCATTAAATGAAGCAATTGTATCAAGTAAATAAATACTATCATAACTTGATAAAGAACCAAAACCAACCAAATTTGAATCACGAAACAAATCAAATTCTCCATCTCTAAACGAAAAAACATAATCAGCTTGCCAAAGCAGAGACAGAAATCAATTTCTCTCTAAAAGACAATACAATAAATGATTCATCAAGATCTAAATAAAATTTAGTCTTTAATAATAATATAAGTTTCTCTATTGTCTCAACTTCAACTGTTTTTCCATTACCCACGTAGATGTATCTTTCAACATCATGTGCTTTTCAGAAACTCAGGCAACCTTACATAAACACACTAATGTGAATTGTTGCATCAAAATCCACCACGTGTGTCTAGAAACCAAACTTAAATTAATCTTAGAATAAACAACATTAAGAAGCATACATTTCTTAGCACGCCAAGCATGATAGTTGGTGCATTTCTTATTCCTATTCCCTTCAGCTCCACAGAAATAACAACCAGTAGCTTCTAGATCAATCAGTTTCTTTTGTCGTTTCTTGTGTGGTGTTCTATCTGTAACTTGTCCTTTCCTTCTTTTTCTTTCCCTTGCCCTTATCCTTAGAGGTTGAGGCCAGGTATGCACTCTCTATCTTATCTTGCTTCACCCTTACCTTTTCCTGAACACAATGTGAGATAAGCTCATTCAGAGATCAAGTCTTTTTGTGACAGTTGTAGCTCACCTTAAACTGGTTGAACTGCGCTGGAAGGGATATCAAAACCAGATGCATAAGAAAGTCTTCAGAGAGTTTGAGCTTAATTACTTTCGACCTTGAAGCAAGATGAGACATTTACATGATGTACTCTCTGATGTTTTGTTTACCCTTATACCTCATTGAAATTAGATATGCCAAGAGCGTAGCAATTTTTGCCTTTTCGTTCTTGACAACCCTAATTTTATTATCCGCAAGGAAATCCTTAGCCGTAATAATCTTTTCAGATATAGTACCCATGAATGCATCCAGAATGGTCTTCTTCATGATTATCATACACATGTGATTTTTTTTCTCACACCTTTCTAGATCCTCTTGTCATCAGAAGTACTCTCATCCATAAAATGTGAAGGAGAATCAGTTCTTAACGCAATGTCGAAATACATAACTTCAAGAACTATCAAAAGGTTCCTTTTTTAGGATTTGAAGTTTGAGCCATTTAGTACTTTATTTACTTGATGCTGGCAATAATATTAGTAGAAACAATAGCTTGAAAGAGAACAAGTAACAAACAAAAAAAGCTCACATAAGTCCCGAAACAATAATAAATTCAAATAAATATAAACCCCATCTCAAGACATCATGCACTCTATTAATATTTTCACTTCGTCCAAAGTTTTAACTTAAGGTTTTTGAATTCTGAACAATTATTTTGATTATCAATCATACCAGAATAAGATGATTCATTGGTTTTTAAATTCTATAATGTTTCTTCAATATTATTAATATTTGAAGATTCATTAATTATGGAATCTTCATCGATGGATTCTAACCTATGAATATCTAATTCAGAGATGTCTTGGAGTAGTAATCAAATACTGATGATACGAACATATCGAACAATAAATGATTTTTGAACATATCGAACACTTATTTGTCCATTTTAAGTTACTTAAAAATTAAGGATTGAATTATTATTTTTAATTATAAATAACAAACATTTTAATTATTTTCATATATACCCATTTAATTATAAAAAATAAGTTTTTCCTAATATTTCTACACAAACAGTAAGATTAGATATTTTTAAATATTAATGTATATTTTTATTATTCTCGTAACACAACCAATATGTATAAATTGATACTATTAATATTATTGTTAATAATCATTTTATCAATTTTATTTTAATTTATGTAAATAACTATTACCAAAATAATGATGAATTATCTGATGAATTTACTAAAATAATTATTATATATTCATAGTTATGACATTCTTTATGTATATCATTATTGGAATCCATATAAATATATTTATTTATTTATCTAAACAAAAGTATATAAATATACTGCCAAAAAAATTTACAATATATGTGCTCCAAATTTATATTTATTTATTTGATTAGTATACACATATTTGCAACTTGAGCTAGGAAATGGCTGAATAAGAACCGTGGTAAATATATTATTTACTAAAATTACACAGTAGTAAAAAATTTATTTACCATATATTCGGTTGTTTTTGGAGTTAAAAACTTTTCTGGACATTTTTGAGCTAGAAAATGGGTCATTTTTACAGTTCTTTTTTTATATTATTAGTGCTAATCACATTTTTTATATATTTCATGTACATATTTTTTGTCTTACCAGTTTTCGATATTTTTAGTTTCACAATTTCATTTGTTTAGATAAGAAAATCTATAGAGTTTTTTTTTTGAAATTTGATAAAGAACGTTAGAATTTTAAAAATCTAAAGATTATTTATCGATGATACATGATTATTTTTAACTATTTATTTAATATATAATAAATATATTAATATTGTATTACAGAATGTTGGAGTGAGAATATAAAGATGGGTAAAACAAACTTAGTTATTAACTTAATTATTTTTAAAAATGACTAAAAAATTATAGCACCATACTAAAATGATTAGATGCTACAATTTATGATAAAATGCCTCGTTATTTGATGCGGGTTAAAGCCTGCAACTTCCTTATTGTTGCGGGTCTTTGGCCCGCAACCCATATATTGCCCTTTTGTAATTTTTTTAAGCAATTGTTGTGGGAAGAAGTCCACAGGTTAGATACAATCATGGACCATTCAAATACCCAAATGTTTATGTTCTCTAATTCAATAATTATCCTATAAAAATTACATTTAAAAATTCAAGAACACCCAAATATATACATAGATATATATAATCTTGGATCTAAGATTCTCAATAATTTAACATGAAAAGGTTTTGGTACCACTTGTTAGAGAGAAATCATTTATCGATATAAATAGTTTCTTAAAATCCTAATAACTCATATTCAAAACATCAAGAATCAAATAACGAATTACGCGGAAGCGTACCTCAATCTATGATGATAGATCATTTTATAAAGTCGAGTGGTTGACCTTCCTAATCTACACGATTCTCTAAAAGAGAGTCTTTTTTATTACTTCTTTATGATTTCTCCCTAACGATGGGATGTTAGAGAGAATAGATCAATGCTTCCCTTAATCATGTGATCTGGGGACCATATAATGACCACTATATATATAATATATCTGTTATCTTTTGGTACTTCTATTTTAACTCATCATAAAAATAGAAATTACCCTTAAATCTCTACACATCAAAAACCCCCATCCTATCAGATACATTAAAGCCCAAATTATTCAAACCTTAACATATCACTTTTAATTTGGCTTAACCTTATTTGACAGTCTGCAACACATATAAGCCCAACGTGAGATTAAAGATCTAACATTTTTCTACTAATTTAGGATTTTTAATTGTGGATTTTAAGTTTGATTTTTACTGATTTAGGGTTTGTAATTGTAGATTTTAAGTTTGATTTTTATTGATTCAGAGATTGTAATGATAGATTTTAAGTTTAATTTTTATTGATTTGCTTGGTTTAAAATGTCCCAAAACCTGGTATGAAAGATCTTTTCTCTTGTATTGTTCATTTTCTTTGGAATCGTGGTGTCTATAGCTATTTTCAATCCTTAGACATGATTAAAAATAGAATAAATCAATTTTATTTTGTCTTTTGTTCATCAAACACTAATTCGCCTGAAATCTAAAAAGGTGTCATCGAGTCACGTTCTTAACTTCCAAAGAATGAGTTGATAGATATGGTTGATGAGCGAAAGTGGTCAGCAGCAGTATAGAGCTATAAGGAGCAAATCTCACACACAGAGACTGATGGAGGGCAGGATCCCATTCACTTGTTTGCCGCCAGGCTCAAAAGTGGAAAGAAGGCTCTCCCATAACCATATGAATTAAGAAAAATGCGTTATAACAACAATTACATAGCCCTTGAATGTCTTATATAGTTGTAAGTGAAATATGAGTACCAAGTTGCTGAGAATGTGACTAGCTAGTTTACTTACTTGTTTATATTCAACTCAAAGAAGAAGCATGTTGCCTAGCTCGTTTACCCTAATTAGTTAAACAGATCAATCTCCTAATTCCCTATTTTACTTATGTATTAAAGATACTAGGGGTGTAATTGGTTAGGTTCTACTCGGTTTATAGGATTTTGATGAACTGAACCATGAATGTTGTTTTTCTCTAAGTGAAACTGAACTGGATTGATTGATAGATGAGAAGTAAGCTGGACTGAACCGTAAATTTATGGTTAGGTTCGGCTTAGTTTGTGGTACTAAGAAATATAAAAAATTGAAAACGAGTACATTGAGAAGTGTAGTTTCAATGTTTAGGGAAATTTGGAAACTGAAAAGGAAATTTAAAAAAGAACTCATTTCAGGAAAATGAAGTTTAAGCGGTTATAAAACAATTAGAAATATAGATGCCTTTTGGAATGAAAATTTACAAGAACTTGTAAATACTACTTGAAAGTTCATATTCAACTCAAAGAAGAAGCGTGTTGCCTAGCTCACTTACCCTAATTACTTAAACAGATCAATCTCCTAATTCCCTATTTTACTTATGTATTAAAGATACTAGGGGTGTAATTGGTTAGGTTCTACTCGGTTTATAGGATTTTGATGAACTGAACCATGAATGTTGGTTTTCTCTAAGTGAAACTGAGCCGGATTGATTGATAGATGAGAAGTGAGCTGGACTGAACCGTAAATTTATGGTTAGGTTCGGCTCAGTTTGTGGTACTAAGAAATATAAAAAATTGAAAATGAGTACATTGAGAAGTATGGTTTCGATGTTTAGGGAAATTTGGAAACTGAAAAGGAAATTTAAAAAAGAACTCATTTCAAGAAAATGAAGTTTAAGCGGTTATAAAACAATTAGAAATAATAATGCCTTTTGGAATGAAAATTTACAAGAACTTATAAATACTACTTGAAAGTTCATATTCAACTCAAAGAAGAAGCGTGTTGCCTAGCTCGCTTACCCTAATTACTTAAACAGATCAATCTCCTAATTCCCTATTTTACTTATGTATTAAAGATACTAGGGGTGTAATTGGTTAGGTTCTACTCGGTTTATAGGATTTTGATGAACTGAACCATGAATGTTGGTTTTCTCTAAGTGAAACTGAGCCGGATTGATTGATAGATGTGAAGTGAGCTGGACTGAACCGTAAATTTATGGTTAGGTTCGGCTCAGTTTGTGGTACTAAGAAATATAAAAAATTGAAAATGAGTACATTGAGAAGTATAGTTTCGATGTTTAGGGAAATTTGGAAACTGAAAAGGGAATTTAAAAAAGAACTCATTTCAGGAAAATGAAGTTTAAGCGGTTATAAAACAATTAGAAATAATAATGCCTTTTGGAATGAAAATTTACAAGAACTTGTAAATACTACTTGAAAGTTCATATTCAACTCAAAGAAGAAGCATGTTGCCTAGCTCGCTTACCCTAATTACTTAAACAGATCAATCTCCTAATTCCTTATTTTACTTATGTATTAAAGATACTAGGGGTGTAATTGGTTAGGTTCTACTCGGTTTATAGGATTTTGATGAACTGAACCATGAATGTTGGTTTTCTCTAAGTGAAACTGAGCCGAATTGATTGATAGATAAGAAGTGAGCTGGACTGAACCGTAAATTTATGGTTAGGTTCGGCTCAGTTTGTGGTACTGAGAAATATAAAAAATTGAAAATGAGTACATTGAGAAGTATAGTTTCGATGTTTAGGGAAATTTGGAAACTGAAAAGGGAATTTAAAAAAGAACTCATTTCAGGAAAATGAAGTTTAAGCGGTTATAAAACAATTAGAAATAATAATGCCTTTTGGAATGAAAATTTACAAGAACTTGTATACATGACACAACCAGAAAGTTTCATCAGTTCGGTCAATCCTGATTTTGTATGCAAACTTAACAAAACATATAGGGACTTAAGCAAGCTCCTGAAGCTTGTATTACAAATTGAAAGATGTCTTGTTGTACTGGGGTTTCCAGATCCGATACTTCAATTTTTTATATTCAAAACTCAGTATGATTATCTTTCTACTTGTATATGTCGATGACATCCTAGTGACAGACAATAATCCTCAACATATTAGTAAGTTGATGCAGTATCTTAATAATAATTTTTCTTTGAAAGACTTAGACTCATTGCATTATCTTTTGAAAGTTGAAATTTGTCGAACTATTGATTCCTTTTACTTTTTTCGGGCAAAACATACCTCATATTTACTTCAGAGATCAAAATGGATGGTGCTAAGCATTGTTTTAATGCAATGAGTGCCTCAGCCAAGTTGGCTAACCATTCAATGATGTGGTGCTTCATTGAAGCATTATATGTGCTATTCAATATTTGATAGTAACCAGACCATACATAGCTTATATGGTCAATAAGCTAAGTCGATTCCTTCAAAACCCTTCTTCAACTCATTGGCATACATGTAAAAGGGATTTGGGGTATCTAAAAGGGACAATTAATGAATGGATTTTTCTGAAATCTTCTTCCAATCTCAGTTTACAGGCATTTAGTGATGCAAATTACGCTATAAATATTGATGTTAAAAGATCCACATGGGGTTATGATGTTTTTCTAGGCTGTAACCTGGTTTCTTGATCTTCCAAGAAATAAAATGTTGTTGCACAATCCAGCACATAAAGTGAGTACATAGCTCTTACAAATGCTTCTACTGAAATTACATGGTTGCAGTCTCTTCCCCAAGAGCTACATGTTCCACTTCAGATGTCCCTATAATATGGGGTAATAGTATGAGTGTCTCTTGCCTCGCTTCCATTCTGGTGCAGCATGCAAGAACTAAACATATAGAAATTCAACATTCACTTTGTAAAGTTAAAGTTTCAGAAAGGAACTTCAAATCATTTATTTCCCACCTACTATAAAGCTTGCAGATATTTTGACTAAGCCTTTATCCAACACTCATTTTTCTTATTTGAAGTCCAAATTCAAGGTGTAAATCCCTTTTGTGCTTGAAGGGGTGATATAACAATGAGGTGACAAAACTATTAGAAGACACAATGCTAAGATGGTTCACACATATGTGCACCGACTCAAGAGCAAAATCCTTGAATTTAGGAGTCCGACCATTAGGTTAAAAAAGTTAAAAAAACAAAAACAAAAACTTAAATGATAAAATACATGTCACATTCATGTGTCACTTTATGTGACATCCACATCAGCAATGTAGGTGAAAAAATTAACAGAATTTAACAAAAAATACTAAATAGGAACAAACTTGAGATCGAATAGATGAATGTAGTTAAAATAAAAGTTAATGGACCATTTTGGTATATTTATGAAAGTTAATGGACTAAAAGAGTAATTTTTCATTTAAAGTTTTAATATCTAATATTAATATTTATGAATGACAATTGAGGATTTTCATGGAATGGTGAGGGCAACTTATGTCCAAAAATGTCTCTCCCCACTTATTTATATATACTATAGATATAAATAGGAAATTAGGAATATGACAAATAATAATGACATACCAGTGTGAACTTTTTTACGGAAAAAAATATAAATTCTCTTTCAAAATTATTCTTGCAATGATTATGGTGACAATGCGAACATATAAGCAAAGATAATTGAGATTTAGAAACATTTTTTATCATAATTTGTGCGCAATTTGTGCAATATCAAGTCATCATTCAAGGTTAATCGCAAAATAATATATGTGGATAAAGATTTTTGGTAATCTATGCCCAATTTTTTAAATTAAGAAACTTATATCACTGGCTCACTATATTATATAGGTTTGACTATTCAAAAATCTAGTTAATAACTTAAGGTTTCAAGTAGTCATAAAAATTACTTGAACCTTTTAAATTATCATTTCTGACAGGGTTGACTATTAAAGAATATAAATAGTTACTTCAAGGGGTCAAGTAGTCATAAAAATTACTTGAACAATTCAAGTTATTTTCTCTAACTTGGGTTTAACTACTGAAATGTAAACAATTACTTAAAGTATACAAGCAATCAAAAGAAAATCACTTGAGCAATTACTTGATATGCAAATAATTATTTGTGCTTGGGTTAGTGCGAAATGTGTGTTAGAATTATGTCTTAAAAACATACATTTTTTCAAAGATCTCTATATTTCGATTGTCTAGTCATGGGTTTTTAGATGAACTAGTTAACTTATGCGCGCAATGCGCGTGTATATATGTTTTTTTATATTTTGATTGTTTCTTATATATTATTTATTTATTTATATAAAAAATTAATAAAATATATTTATTTGTAAATAAAATTAGAAAATTTTTATAAATCTTACTCACTAAAATTTATCAAAATAAGTTATTTATATTAGAAGAATATACGAGCATAGTTTATGATACATTTTTTAGTTCCATATTTTTAGTATGTTACTTATTTAATCCTTTGATACAAATAAACTAATAACATGTTTTGTTTATTTAAAATGAATGAATTTTCCTAATATATTTATTAATTAACAAAGTAACTTAAAATATTATCTAGTTTACAAAATAAAATTCAAATTAAGAAGAAGAAAAAAAGTAAAAAGTCTCATAAAGATTCACACAACTTTGAGAAAAATAATAAAAATAAAATTGACTAACAATAATGCGCCATTAATGGATTCAAAAGGTGATTTAAAAATTATATAATAATGAATGGACAAAGTTATTTAAAATGATTCTCATTCTCATCTCACTTTTAATATATTAAAGATTGACCATTTGAAAACATATTTCGGGGAAAAAGACCAAATTTTAAAAACACATATTCGGGGCATTTTTCTCTTGTAAATTTATTTTTAAAGTAACTGCATAAAATAAGCAAGTTTTGAAAGTCAATTTAAGAAATGTGAGATTTTTTTCAAACTATAGGTACATAGCAGTTTTTTACGTCACGCCATCAATCAGTTGTTGACGAATTTGTAGTTGATGATTTTAATCTTCAATTTATAGATTTCATAATCTAATTTGATGGGGTAATTACAATTAAATAAATATTCCAGATTGTACTATCATTCAATGCAAACATTATTAGTTTTTCAAATTTAAATTAAATGATAATGAATGATTAATTCTAGTTTTTTAGCTAAATTCTATTAAGGAAATATTCCATATCATTGTTGACAAAAAAATTTTATACTCAATAGAATGTACATGCATGTTCAATCATTGATGTAAGAGTTGTGAGAAAACAAAGAAATCATGTTAAAGCTTACTAAATCTAACTATTAATGAAGGTCGACGCCTTGATGTATTGATGTAAGAAGTGGAAGAAAAGAAATATATTTCTACTAAATATTACCTTGGCTTGAATGATGATGAAAGAAGAAATATGGTTGAAGTGTTGTTCTATTGATAGAGGATCAATTCTTAGAGTTTTGGTTGATGGTCTTAATGTTCTTCTCCTCACTTCTGTAAACAAAGAAGAATGGTTTCCTTTTATGTGTATTCACGAAAAAGATCTTGAAGATTTGGTTTCGTGTGATGGAATTTTTTTTTCAATTTTTTTAACCTTTCTTTGATTGGTCGATTGATAGGTGATGAGAGTTATATTTACTATGGTTAATTGGTGGTTACCAAAACTAGAGTTAGTTTATTTTTGTTTTATTTCTTTGGTAATATCTTATTGGTGGAAAATAAATCAATTTTTTTCCGGTAATATCTTATTGGAGGGAAGTAATTAATTTAAGCATTTTTCAAGGGTTGATTTGAGCAGGATTTTTTTTTTAATTTTTCGGTAGTTACTTGATTTCTTGTTATAGAAAATATCTTTAATATATTAAAAGTGGGACGAGAATGTGAATTATTTTCAGACAACTTTGGACACTCATTATTTTATAATTTTCAAATCACCTTATGAGTTCATTAATCGTACATTATTATTAGTCAATTTTTCTTTTTTATGTTTCTCATAATTGAAGTGTATATCTTTATGAGGTTTTTTACTTTTTTTTCTTTTTCTTAATTTGAATTTTATTTTGTAGACCGGATAATATTTCAAGCTACTTCGTTCATTGATAAATATATTAGAAAAATTCAATCATTTAAAAAAACATGTTATCAATTTATTTGTCACAAAATATTAAAATAGTAATTTACTGAAAATATGAAACTAAAAAATATATCATAGATTGTGCGCATATGTTCTTCTAACATAAATAATTTTTTTGAAAAAAAAAATTGTGAGTAAGATTTATAAAAATTAAAATATTATTTTCTAATTTTACATACAAATAAATATTTTTTTAAATATTTTTTTTATTTAAATAGATAAATAATATATGAGAACAATCAAAATAAAAAACATAAATATCATGTGCACCGTACGTGTAATTTAACTAGTAATTTAAAAAGATACATTAATTACACCCACAATTATAGTATCGTTGGAATCAATATATCACATATATGTGTATAATATACTCGAATACCTTCATATACACGTAATTTTTATAAATTTATTGAAAGGCTTTTCTAATAATAATAGTTAATGGAGTTCTCTTAGTCTTATCACTGATATACTTGAAGAATTATATTTTTTAATGATTATTATCGAATAAACTTGCATATGTGATGAAAATGTTTATTGTTGTTTTTTTATGGATTTAATTTTAATTTTGTTATTTTTTTATCTAGGAGTTAACTGATTGAAAGAAAGTTACTATATTACCGGTTTCCAAGGAATTTTTATTCAGTGTAGTTGAGATTTTTAAAAATGATTTTCAAGGATTGATGTGTTTCATTGATCAATAGTTATGGTATGTTTGAATTTCAAATAACACCAATTAATTAATTCCTAATTTATAACGTCTATCAATTAGGTATATCATTTATATGCCGATGATATATTTAGGAAAATAGATAACTTATTATATATAGATCAGAGTCAAATTAGTTCAAAATTATTGACTAATTAATAAATCAACTATTTACCTATATCTATTGGAAATCTGCTATTTATTAAAACACCCCCCTTACAATTATTGTTTATAATGCAAAATTTCCCATTTTACACCCTTACTGCTTGAAAATAATCCAAAACCCCCCAAAATGCATTTGGGTTTATCAGTGACTCGTGGTCCAGAGTAATTAGAGTAATTATTAGATCTACTGGCCACAATGCGGCCTAGGAGCCACATACGAAACTTATGGTCTGTTGATTTAGATATGAATGAGTCTATTTGTTTGAAACAAAAATCGAAAAAGCAAAAGTTTTTTTTATTTTTTTAAAATTAAAACGGATCTTGACTGTTAATTTGTTCATCCAACGGAGCCGGCCACGTTGTGACTGATACTCTTTATAATTTCTCCTCAAATCAATCCTTAGATGATCCATTTTGCTTCCTCAAATATCACTTTAATGGACGCCGGGGAGGAGGATGAGTGTATTCAAAAAAGTCTCCTACCCAGTCTTTGATGACTCTGCATTTGACGTTAATGCTACTAAGGCGGGTTCTCGGTGCTTCACAAGGAAGCGAAGGCTTGGGTAGTGGAAAGAAGCAGTGGGAGCATTGGGAGGAATTATAGACCGGGAAATTTTGAGCTTGAAGTGAAAATGAAGACGAAAGTAGAGAACTAGTCTAAATCGTGCCCACATACAATTTCCCTCTCTGACTGAATTTTAGAACCGGAACTGGATTATGGAGATTCCTTGCGGGTTGACGTTGTGGTCTCATGTAATTGTCACATTAGGCTCATTGGGAGCAAAATCTCACGATGGAGTTCCATATTCTAATAGTTTTCCTCTTTTGAGGAAGCTGTTGTGTGATAAATATGCCAGAATGTTCACTGTAACAATAAGAAAAAAATAAACAATTAAGTGAGTAGAAAATAACTTACAGAATCGATTAATGTAAATAAGAAATCTAGAATTCAAGTCTGAGTCCAACGAATTCATGATGTAATGAATGGCTCACTCTACGGTGCTTAAGACCCATAAGCAATCGTCTCTCAGGATAAAACAGACTTCATTCTCATGGAAGAAGCACTACACTCGCACAATTGCTGGCGAACCAACTTATGTCTTGTAATCAAATCGAAAGTGAATGACTAATCGTAATGCAAAGAAGAAAGAGTAAGAGAGTTTCATTTTTTTAAAATGGGGAATGTCAAAGGTGCTCTCCTTTTGCTTACACCAACGTATTTATAGCCATAAATGGTTGTCCATTTTCGTAATGGTTGCCACAACTTGAATGGTTGTCTCATTTCATAATGGTTGCCACCAAAAGTAACAAAGATACAATCGAGTGGACATCGTAATAGATATTTCTCATTCAACGATAATGATTTTTGACAAAAACATAAATCAAGTTATTCTATCAACTGAGAATAAAGACGTAGCTACATCAATTAGAGTATTCCAGAATCAGAACTCAGTCTATCTTAGTTAGAACTGCTCAATTAATGCAATGTCAAAATCATTTTCTAACAATCCCTCACATGAATGAATATTGGCTTGCTTATAGATGTGCATATGAAAATGTGATGGAAACATTATTTTGATTACAAATGAAGAGTAGCTGCATCTGGAATATTAACCAAAGACTTTAAATTTTCCATAGTTAGGTTCTATCAGATTTTCTGGCTAATCAGTAGACTTGATGTCTTTGAACTATCATCTTTTTCTATAAACCAAGACAATAAAATTCACACAGTTCCCCTTCGGACACAATTGGTTCTTATGTTTGTGTTCATATTAACCTTGAACACCACCCGTTTCATGAGTGTTTAGGAGAATTAAGCCTACAAGTTCTCATAGAAGCAGCCCTCTTCACACTCACATATGTGATTTTCATGAAGAGTATTATACTA
Organism: Datisca glomerata; assembly: GCA_003255025.1. Lineage (NCBI taxonomy): Eukaryota > Viridiplantae > Streptophyta > Magnoliopsida > Cucurbitales > Datiscaceae > Datisca > Datisca glomerata. Next base: position 1,097,691 of record QANY01005768.1, on the reverse strand, counting down.
TACTCAGTTGTATATGTAAAAGCTAAAGAAATTATTAAAAGCGTAACTTATCCTATTAATTGCGACAGATATACACTGTCTCATCATAGGAATGGGTAAAAGAAAATATCTCCTCAGTGCATACTGAGTCACTAACATAGTTTGGTTGTCCTTTTGAACCTAGATCTTTAGATCTCCAATCAGTTAGGTTAGGTTACTACTATAACGACTCTTGATTAGTTATAGGCTTTAAGCTAATTCCCCTTGATGACCTTTCTACTTGTTGTCGTATCAACCTTTTAATTAACGGATCTGATATATTGTCTTTTGACTTTACGTAGTCAATGGAAATAATTCCATTTGAGAGCAATTGCCTAACAGTATTATGTCTCCGACGTATATATCGAGACTTACCGTTATAGATTTTATTCTATGCTCTTCCTATTGTCGATTGGCTATCGCAATGTATAAATATTGCAGGCACATGTTTTGGCCTATTCGGAACATCCTCTAAGAAATTACGAAGTCATTTTGCTTCTGCTCCAGCTTTGTAGAACGCTATGAAATGAGATTCCATAATATACCTAGTAATACAAGTTTTCTTAGAAGATTTCCAAACCAAGAGAAAAAACATATCCACTCGTGGATTTAGTGTCTTTTTATTTGATATCCAGTTTGCATCACTATGCCCTTCAATTACAGCTAGATATCTCGAAAAGTGCAGCCCAAAGTTTTTAGTATGTTTTAAATACCCTAAAACTCTAACAATGACCTTCCAATGATCTAAACCAGGATTACTCGTATAATGACTTAGCTTACTTACAGCATAAGCTAAGTCAGTCGAGTACAGTTCTTGACATACATTAAACTGCCTATTATACGAGAGTATTCTAATTGTGACACGCTCTCACCAGTATTATATACTAGATTAAGGTTCACACCCATTGGTGTCTTTACTGGATTAATATAGTACTTCTTGAACTTGTCAAGTATTTTCTCAATGTAATGTGTGTGTGCAAAATTAAACCATTAGTTGTTCTAGAAATTTTAATTCCTAGTATCACATCAGCAATACTCATATCTTTCATTTCAAATCTACTAGCTAACAATTGCCCAGTAGACTTAATGATGTCTAGATTGCAACCCATTGTTAGCATATCATCTACATATAAACATACAATGAGATATCCTTTCAGAGTGCTTCTTACATAAACACATTTATCACACTCATTAATTTTAAAAACCATTCTACAACATCACATTGTCAATTTTTTCATTCCATTGTTTCGGAGCTTGTTTCAAACCATATAATGATTTGACTAATTTATAAACTTTCTTTTCTTGCCCTGGAGCAATGAACCCTTTTGGTTGTTCCATATATATTTCTTCATCCAATTTGCCATTTAAGAAAGTTGTTTCACATCCATTTGATGAATCTCAAGTCTATACAATGATGCTATAGCAATAAGAAAACGAATTGATGTGATTCTTGTAACTGGCGAATAAGTACGAAATAATCTAGTCCTTCTATTTGTTTGTAGCCTTTAGAAACAAGTCATGCTTTATATTTATCTATTGATCCATCTGCTTTCAATTTTCTTTTAAAGATTCACTTTCACCCTAATGGTTTATTTTCAGCTGGAAGATCAACCAATTCTCATGTGTTATTTTGCATAATGGATTCAGTTTCACCATTAACAGCTTCTTTCCAATATAAATCTTCAGGAGAAGACATGGCTTCTTTGAAAGTTTGTGGTTCATTTTTCAACAAATATGTTTGAAAATCTTGTCCAAAGGTTGTTGCAGTCCTTTCCCTCTTGCTACATCTAGGTTCCTCCTCATTTATGATTCTTGATCCATGCTCGTCGTAGTATCATGATTTCTTTTATGTGAGCTTGTCTCTTGTGGCATGTTATATGGAATTATATTCTCAAAGAATGCGGCATTCTTTGATACTATTATTGTATTAACATGTACATCAGGAATCTCAGATTTATAAACAATGAATCGATATGCACTACTGTTTTTAGCATAACCAATGGACACACAGTCATTGGTTTTAAGTCCTATCTTAATATTTTTAGGTTTAAGAACCACCACCTTTGCTAAACACCCCCATACTTTTAGGTATTTAAAGGTAGGCTTTCTACCTTTCCATATCTCATATGGTATTTTATGTGTTTTTTGTGAGGTATTCTATTTAGAATATAATTAGCAGAAAGCAAGGCTTATGCCCACAAGTTCTTAGATAAACAGAACTAATAAACATAGCATTCATCATTTCCTTTAGTGTTCTATTTTTAAGTTCAACAAGACCATTCGATTGAGGTGAGTAAGGAGCAGTAGTTTGGTGAATGATTCCATTAACTGGACAAAATTGATCAAAAGGCAAATCATATTCACCACCTTTATCACTCCTTATCACCTTTGTCTTTTTGCTAAGTTGATTCTCAACTTCATTCTTGTAGTGCTGAAACACTTCAATTGCCTCATCTTTGTTTCGTAACAAATACACATAACAATATCTAGTGCAATCATCTATAAATGTGAGGAAATATTTTTACCACCTCTAGTTTGCACAAACTTTAAATCATAAACGTCAGAGTGAATTAACCCTAGAGGCTCAGTACACCTTTCAACATTATGAAAAGGTTCTCTTGTCATCTTTGATTCCATACAAATCTCACATTTATGATTGACATCAATTTTGAAATTAGGTAAAAGATTCATACTACTTAGTCTTCTCAAAGAACTAAAGTTTACATGTCCTCATCTAGCATGCCATAAATGAGAAGACTCAAACAAGCAGAAGAAAATTATTATTATTAATAGAAGATTGTGGTACAACAGTCATAACATTCATCTTAAAAACCCATTACATAAATTTATCAGAGACAAACATCAATTTAAACTCATTTTTGCTAAGCAACGACCCAGACACTAAATTCTTGCAAATGTCAGGCACATGAAGCACATCATTGAGGGTAAGCTCCTTGCCTGATGTCATCTTCAAAACTACATTTCATTTCCCTTCAGCATTAGAAACAGAAGAGTTCCCCATGAACAGTTGTTCTCCATTTCCCACTGGTGTGTAAGTAGTGAACATTCATTTGTTTGCACAAATGTGACGAGTAGCACTTGCGTCCACCCACCATTCTTTAAGATTCCCTACTATATTACATTCGGAGACAACAACAACAAGATTTAGGTCTTCAATGCCATCAGATAGCTTGTCCATTTCAGTTACATTAGTTTGAGCATTCTTCCTTTTCAAGTTCTTGGGCTTTCGACAATCTTTAGAGAGATGTCCTTGTATACCACAATTGTAGCATTTGCCTTTGAACTTCTTGACATTATAATGTCCTTTACTTGGACCATCACCAAAATGCTTCCTCTTTTCCACAATGTTAGCTTTAGAAACCATAGGGTGGCTACCACTCTTTTTCTCGGATAGTCTACTATCCTCTTTAATCCTCAAACGGACTAAAAGCTCTTCAAGTGTCATCTCTTTATGTTTATGCTTGAGATAATTCTTAAAAAATTTCCAACAGGAAGGTAATTTTTCAATAATTGCAGCTACTTGGAAAGATTCACTGAGAGACATACCCTTAGCATGAATATCATGAAGAATAACTTGAAGTTCTTGTACTTGACTAATAACAGTCTTGGAATCGAGCATATCAAATTCTAAAAATCTACCGACTATGAATTTCTTCATGCAGGCATCTTTGGTCTTGTAATTCTTGTCCAAAGACTCCTATAGACCTTTTGCATTGTCTATTGAGCAATATACATTATCCAATGTATTGTCAAGTCCATTGAGGATGTAATTTCTGCACAATAAATCGACATGTTTCTATGCATCTAAAGCAGCTTCTTTCTCTTTATCAGTTTCTCCTACTGATAAAATAGATGCTTCTTCTTTAAAAAACTTAGTCAAATTCAATGTCGTAAGATAAAACAACATTTTCTGTTGTCAACGTTTAAAATCTGAACCATTGAATTTTTCAGACTTTTCCCCATGATTTATATTTCCAATACTCATACTAGGAATGGTGTTACTAGATGATGTCGTTTTTTATATTAAAAACAGAAAATTTTCAATCAAAACAGTGAACTGAAAGTCTCAGATTAATGGATAAACAGAAACACTTAATGTGCTAAATAAAATAAACCAACACTACAAAGGCTTAAATACTAGAAATACTAGACATAATCAAATCCAAAAACTTGTTGTGTAAAAAGCTGCGGAACCGAAGCCACAAAAAGCAAAACAATAATACAAGAAAACTTCAATAAAAAAAAATCAACGATCCACCCAAACAGTATGAAAATTGCACAGCCCCAAATGAAATCAATAGACTTTATACAGTATAAAGGTATTTCAAAATTGAAAGTGAATAATACCCCAAAACAAATCACAGAATGGAATATGCACTACACAAATTTTAAACCAATTTTGAAACAGATTTAAAAGATACCGAGGAAATTAAAAACAAATGGACTTCTAAATAGAAAGAAGAAGGAATAATTAAAACCCACTAATTCTGATATACACCAAAAACAGAGAAAAGGATGGAACATGCAGAGAGACCACAATCTAAAAACACAATACGCAGAACTTATTAAGTACCGATTCACGAAGACAAACGGCACACTTAAATTATAAAGCCAGAAAAAGCTTAAAACTGATTTCTGTAAAGACTTTGAAAACAGAATTGAATAATATAAAAATTAAACACAATACAGTGAACAAACTCAAAGCAACAGAAACAAATTCGTCTTAAGATTGTGTGATAAATATGCCAGAAAGTTCAATGTAACAATAAGAAAAACAAACAATTGAGTGAGTAGAAAATAATTTATAGAACCGATTAATGCAAATAAGAAACCTAGAATTCAAGTATGAGTTCAACGAATTCACGATGTTTTCTTAAGATGAATTTGCTCATTCTATGGTGCTTCAGGCGTGTAAGCAATCGTCTCCCATGATAAAACAGACTTCGTTCTCGCTGAAGAAGCACTACACACGCACAAGAATCGGTGAACTAGCTTATATCTTGTAATCAAATCGAAAGTGAATGACTAATGGTAATACAAAGAAGAAAGAGTAAAAGAGTTTAATTTTCTCAAAGGTGCTCTCCTTTTGGTTACACCAATGTATTTATAGCCATTGAATAATTGTCATTTTTTGTAATGAATGGTTATCCTAGTGGCTGCCACAACTTGAATGGTTGTTCCATTTCATAATGGTTGCCACCAAAAATCATAAAGACATGATCGAGTGAGTACCATAATAGACAAGATCTCATTCAATGATAATCGTTTTTGACAAAAAAAATAAATCACGTTATTTTATCAACTGAGAACAAGCACGTAGCTACATCAATTAGAGAATTTCGGAATCAGAACTCATTCTTAGTTAGAATTGGTCAATTAATACAATGTCAAAATCATTTTCCAACAGCTGTCTTTTAAATTATCTTGGTGTGTTAAATTTCCTCTTTATGATCTTTGCAATGTAGATGTGGTGTGAGTCCATTTACTCCATCTTTGTTTTTCTGCCTTTCTCTATGGTAATATATATCATCTCACAATTAATGCAAATGAAACACTTTCGTAGAGCGTCTTATCTTTTATATTTCTCTGATTAATTCCCTTTCTTTCTTCTCCCCGCATATATCAAACATGATAGAAAAGTGCCATCTTTAAAAAATGGGGGTGCTTACCGGTTCATGACTTGTGTACTCCAGATAGTATTCACATATCTTCGATCATGACAGCATTAGCATTGTTGATCACAGTGGAGGTAAACATGTTTATTAATGTCATATGATCTTTGATTTGGTGCTGCAAAGGCTTGCTTTATAGCATATTCTATTATGAAGTAGTGTAATGGATTCTCATTCATTTAATAATTGATTTTGATAAACGGTTACCATCAAAATCTTAGAATTTTTGCACTCTGCATTACTATTTCCCATATTTATTTCAGGTCTTTCTAGTAAGTCTTCATTACTTCAATTTTAGTTCACTTGTATCGAGAAAATGGATAGATAGGTTGTGTCGAAGAAATAATGATCTGGCAGGATATGGTATTTAAGTTTTTGGGACATAATTACAATTTTGCAAGCTTTGTTTTCTGAATAAATGGATAGAATTCAGATTTAATGGGTTGGAGAGGTTGATATGAATAAATGTTTATATGTTTCTGTTCTTTTGTCTGTCTTTCTTCCTTTTTCTCTCCTTTCTTATCAATAAAGTAATAAATGTGTACAATAAAAAACCTGAAAGGGTGGATTCAAAATGATTGTAGAAAAAATTAAAATGCGTCTTCAACCCATAGTAATGGAGTGCTTGATTGATTTAGTTGGTGATCAGGACTTACAAGATATTCCACTTAGTCTAATCTTCTTTCTCATTCTTTTACATATTCATTAATTATTTCCTTTTCAGTAATTACGTTTGTGGCATGTCGGATTTGATGATTCTTTATCTGTTTGTGTGTTCAATTTGAACATACTAGAAGTGGAGGTCAATAGTATAAAATCATTATTTCTTTTTTTTAGACAAACGATAAAGAAATCACATAAATTCAAGCAAGATAAGGTCCACAATACAGGGAGGGTTAACACCCATCCAGTACAAATAAGGGTAGTCAGTACTGGCAATTCTCAAGAGCCTATCAGCTACTTTGTTACAAGATCCAGGAATATAAGAGATTGAGCAAGAAGGAAAAGTTCTGAGGATGGTCTTGATGCTTCTAATGATAGCACCATAATCCGCTGAGCAGAGACCCGAATCATTAATATCTTTAACAACTGGAGCACAGTCGGATTCCACTGATGCAATAGGGAGATTGAGGTGATTTGCATAAATCAAACCTTCATAGGTTAATGGAGAAAATTGGCCCGGGAGAATTTTAGCTAAAGCTGCCACTGTATTCCCTTCTGAGTTCCTTATTATAATTCCCAAGCCATAACTGGAGGCATCTACATTCATTTTTAATTTAGTTGCTTGGGGGGGAGTCCAGCGGGTCACATGGGGAGGAGGTCTCGTGGAGGATGAACTGCTACCTGCAGGTCCCAACTGGTGGCGAGTTCAGTCCAAGAGGAAGTCTAGTGCACGGAAGGACTTACCATGGAGAAAGTCATCCCGATTCTGCCAGATGCTCCACGTTATCATAGCCAATTTTTATAGTTCTTGGGTGTCAAGCTTTTGGAGCTTTGAGCCAATTAAGTCTGACATCCATGGAGATTATGTACCTGCAAAAAAAAAAACCATTCATCGGTTCAGCAAAAGGGCAGATAATAAGAGCATGCACTGTTGTATCCTTTTCCCCACATAGTGGACAGTCACCACTAATATCAAGTCCCCTCTTAGATAGGTTATACGCTGTCGGTAGGATGTTCCACGAGACATGCCATATTTTACCTTAGGGGGAACTTTGAGTGTCCAGAACTTTGATATATTATTCTGATTTAAAGTGGTTGCAAGGTGATAACCACTCTTAACTGAGTAAGTTTGGTTTTTTCTCAAAATACCAAATGATAGTATCTTCACCCCTATTTGGAACCAAGGGAATATTTTGGATGACATTCACATCTGCAATTGAAAAAGCCATATGTAATTTATTTCAATCCCAGCAGTTGTGAATAATTAAGTCTCTTACTTTCGCCTCTAAGTATTGGGAATTACAGTAGTAAGGAGTGAATGAGAAATTTCTGGGGAGCCATGCCGCATTCGACGCATTGATTGAAGAGCCATCACCCACCCGCCATCTGATGCCTTTTTGAGAAGGTCTCTCCCCCATAAAGTGGATCTCCAAATGTAAGCGCAAGCTGGTTTTAGTGAAGAGTCCAGAAAGTAGGAAGAAATAAAATATTTATCCTTGAGGACTTTGGCAATCATGGAGTCCGGATTTTTAATTATTCTCCACCCTTGCTTAGCTGCTTGGTTAAAATCCACTAAAGATCGAAAACCCAATCCTCCTTGAGCATTGGATTGACAAAGCTTTTTCTAAGATGGCCAGTGAATTTTACCTCCCTGAACGGATTGCCCCCACCAAAATTTTGCAACAATGGAATTTTGTTCTTTGCTAAAGGAAATCGGGAGTTTGAACGCCGGCCGACATGGCATAAATAGGAATTTTTTGGGCTACGGCTTTGATAAGAAGCTCCTTACCTCCAGTTGAAAAGTGCGGGATTTAATAGATTCAAATAAAACTCCCCCATTGCTTCCCGAGAAGGACGGGAGACCAATGTATGTTTCGTGGCAAGGAGAGGCATCGATGTTGGGAACTCCCTTTAACCGTCTTTAACCTGATTCGGTGTATTCGGACTGAAGGAGAGAGCTGACTTTTCATAGTTAATAGCTTCACCCGAGGCTCTTTTGTAGATAGCCAAAATTGCTTTGAGTAGTCTGCAATTCTCCTCATTGGCGGTCCAAAACAGAAGGTCATCGGCGAAGAAAAGGTGAGACATAATCGGACTGCGACGTGAGATTCTTGGGCAGGAGAGGGAACCATGTACCGCGAAGTGAGTGAGCATGGCTGAGGGACCTTGAGCACATATGTGTTAAAAGAATTAACACATGCTACATTTATCGTTGAAATCAATATACTTCTACCCAAGTTGGACAACCGTGTCTCCTAAGGATGTATGGATTTTATCGCTTAGGTATGTAAATGTAGGGTGAAAATGCATAGATTATTGCTTTCTTATCTGATAAGTGATGTTAGATGTTTATATTTGAGTGTATATGAGGAGTCGTTTTGTCATCTAATAGTTCAAATTATGAAATACTCACTATTAATTTTATCAAGTTCCACTAGAGAGAACTCGATTTATCGCTAGACGCTCATAAAAGAATAGAGTACTTCCAAAAGAAGATGGTTATTGACTAGTTGATTATATTTAGAATAGTTATAAATTATGATATTTAATGTAGCATTTGGAGTTGTACTTTATTGTATGGACATATAAGATAGAGAAGGTTTGGCAATAGAAAAATGATTAAGGATTTTATCACTTAGGTATGTAAACGCAAGGTGAAAAATGTAGTGATAATTACTTTCTTATCTGATAGATGATGCTAGCTATCTATATTTGAGTACACTCGATGAGTTGCATTCACCATGGTCCCTTCCATTCCATGTACCACAATACTATCTTTTGTCTAACATGGCCTATAAACAGGAAGTATAAAATGGTCCAATAAACCATCATTCATGTTAACATTAATCTATCCACCAATGTATGCAAAATAGATAAATAGAAAAATACCAGAAACACAAACATTGAGTTCAGAGTGTCAAATAATAATCCATAATGCATATCTTGTAGAAAATATCAATGATTACATCCAAGACCCATTCTCTCAACATGTTCATTAAATATCTTCTATGCTAGCCTTTTAGTTAATGGATCTGCAATCATAAGTTCGGTGCTTATATGCTCAATTGACACTCTTTATTTCTGAACTTCTTCTTTCACAGCAAAGTATTTTAATTCCATGTGTTTAGCACCTTTAGAATACTTGTTGTTTTTCAAAAATAAGGTTGCCACAAAATTATCACAATAAAGTTTCAGTGGCATGGCAATACTGTCAACAACCCCAAGTCTTAATTCGCAACCATAAACCATGAATTGTGGCCTCAAAACATGTCACAAATTTAGCTTCCATGGTGGATGCAACAATGACAGACTGTTTCACACTTTTCCATGAAAGTGCCCCTCCAGCTAAAAGAAATACATAGCTAAAAGTAGATTTTCTACCGTCGAGACATCCAGCAAAATCTGAATCTAAATATTGAACCACGTCTAAATGATTAGACCTCTTATAAGTGACACATACTCTTTTGTTCCTTGTACGTATCTTAGTACTTTCTTTGTAGCTTTCCAGTTATCTAATCCTGGATTGTTTTGATATCTGCCCAACATTCCAACGGCAAAACTAATGTCCAGTCTGGTGCAGGTATGGGCATATATTAAGCTCCCAACAATAGAAGCATAAATAATTCTTTCCATATGTTTCCATTCCAATTCATTCTTTAGACATTGCATAAGGCAAAACTTATCACCCTTTTGAATTGGAACAACTCCTCCTAAGTATTTTTCCATTTTAAATCTCTCTAAAAAAAATTGATATACGATTTCTGAGACAACTCTAGCATTTCTTGTGATCTATCTCAGAATATTTCTATCCATATCACATAAGTTGCCTCCCCCCATATCTTTTATTTCAAAATTATTAGAGAAAATTTTCTTGGTCTCATGCAACATATTGAGATCATTACTAGCAAGCAAAATATCATCAACATACAAAACTAAAAATATAATTTTGCTCCCACTAATTTTAAGATATATAAACTGATCAATAATGTTTTCTTTAAATCCAAAAGAAGTTAAGGTATTATTGAACTTGAGATACCATTGTCAAGAAGCTTGCTTAAGTCCAATATCGATTTCTTGATTTTACATACCATATGGTCTTTTTCCTTCAAGTAAGAAGCCTACAGGTTGATCTTATATAGACTTCTTTTAAATCTTTATTGAGAAATGTAATTTTCACATCTATTTGACGTAACTCTTAGTCAAAATGAGTTACCAATGCCATAATGATTGTAAATGAATCTTTTTTAGAGACTGGTGAAAATGTTTCTTTATAAACAATGCCATCCTTTTGAGTAAAACCTTTGGCAAGTAGTCTAGCTTTATGGCGTTCAATGTTGCCCTTAAAGTCACGTTTGGTCTTAAAGACCCATTTACATCCAACTTGCTTACAACCTTTAGGCAACTCAATAAGATCCCAGACATTATTTTGCTCCATAGATTTAACTCATCTTTCATGGCTTCAAGCCATTTAGTAGAATCATCATTTTCTATGACTTGTGAAAATGAAACTGGATCATCATCAATTCCTACGTCAATTTCTGATTCTTGTAAATAAAACACATAATCATTAGAATAGCATATCTTCTTTCTCATTGGACCTTCTTAATGTCATCTTTTGTGGCTCATCTACAGGAGAAGGGACTTGCGTCTCAATTTCTTGGATAACCACTTTACGTGGTTCTTTACTTCCACTAGTTTCACCATTTTCAATGAATCTAGTATTTCCAGATTCAACAATTCTTGGACTATGAGTGGGACAATAAATCTATACCCTTTTGACTTTTTAGGATAACCAATTAAATATCCACCGGTCATCCTAAAATCTAATTTCTTTTCATGCGGATAATAGATTCTCACTTCTGTTAGGCAACCCCATACATGTATGTGCTTTAAACTGGGTTTCCTTCCAATCTATAGCTCAAAAGGTGTCTTTGGAACTGCTATACTAGGAACCTTATTTAACAAATACATTGCAGTCTTTAAAGCATTCATCCATAAAACATAGCTAAAGATGAGTTACTGAGTATACTCCTAACCATATCCATTAAAGTACAATTACGCCTTTCTACTACATCATTTTGTTGTGGTGTACCTGACATAGTATATTGAGCACATATGCCACGTTGTTCAAGGAATTTTGTAAATGGACCAGGATGTTGTCCTGATTCATCATACATTCTATAATATTCACCACCTCTATCAGATCTTACGATTTTCACTTTTCTATCTAGTTGCCTTTCAACCTCATTTATAAATAATTTAAAAGTATTTATTGCTTAAGATTTGTCATGCAACAGATAGATATAACCATAACGTGAAAAACCATCGATAAAGGTGATGAAATATTTTTCTCCACCAAAAGATGGAGCTGTGTACTTCTTGTGGCTCATTTCTTTGTGTGCTTTGTTTGTTTTCCTTAATACAATCCACACACACTTCGATCTGTTAAATCTAAGTTTGGAAGAATTTCATTCTTCATTAATCTCTCTAATATTTTGTAGAGATATGACCTAAACGTTTATGCCACAAGAAAACTGAATGTTCATCAACTAAACTTCATTTAGTACCAACATTATGATGCGGGGTTAAGAGGGTTTTGGAAAAAAGGTTATCAAGTTTCAAACGATAATAACCATCATGTAGCATACCAGAACCAATAAGACTATTTTTTTAATAAACTAAAACATCCATTCTCAAATGAAAAGGTAAATCCAGCTGTATCAAGTTTGGACAAAGAAACTAAGTTACGAGATATAGAAGGTACATAGAGAGTATCAAACAAGTCTAAATGAGGTCTTGTGTCTAAAATCAAACGGTAAGTCCCAATGGCTTCAATGGGAACGTTAAGTCGGCTTCCCATGTAAACGAAGTTCTCATTTGGATTTATGGTTTGGATCGTAAGGAATCCATGCATTGTTTTAGAAATATGAGCAGTAGAAGCAGAGTCAATCCACCAAGTACTATAAGGAACTTCAGTTAAGTTTGATTTGAAACATATAAAAGCACAAGGCTTGCATTTCTTCTTGAACCAAGATTTACGCTTTAAGCAATCTTTCTGATAATGCCCAGGTTTCTTGCAGCAATGACACTTATCATTCTTTTGTTCATTTTTATGGATTTGAACATCTTTAGATGCTTTTTTCAGCTTGTGAAGTTTTTTCTTCAAGCCCTTTCCAGGATTCCTCCCAACATCCCTTCCAGCTGCTTGATCATTTACGAGATGAACAGAATGAATTCCTTGGTTCTTGAGTCCTTGTTCCTCTGAACTAACATATTGGCCAATTCATTGGCAGATGTTCTTAATAGTGTGGTAATTCATTTAAAATGACCCATGCTGAGCAGGAGGTAAAGAATTAATAATAAACTGTACTATGAAACGTTCATCCACGTTCAATCCCAAAGACTTGAGCTTTGCTGCTAGATTTGTCATTCTAAGAATATGCTCATGCATACTGCGAGAACCATCAAATGTCATGGTGGTCAAGCTAGCCATTAATCGGCGATTTGGGAACGCTCTTCCACAAATTTCATAAATTCCTTGGCACTGCCAGCTTTGGGAAGAGTAGACTTTATATTGTTTGCTACAGTCATTCGCATGAACATTAAGCTTAATTTGTTCGACCTTTCCCAAGCTTTATGGAAATATTTTTTATCAGCACTGCTTTCTTCAATAATAGCAACGATTTTTTCAACTTGAAGTGCTAAGTCAAGCTCCAAAACATCTAGGTGAAATTGGACTTAGCTCACACGAGTCTGAAAAATTTAAGCCTTTAAACATAGGAACAGATGAAGCAAGCGAATGAAGAGAAACAGGAGTAGGAACTACAAAGTTTCATAAAACATTCTAACTTTAATGCTTTAAATAGTAAAATTTAACGCATAATCAAATTCAGGTTCAACACAATATACGTACATCTAATATCTCCTTTGAGTGATACTACGACATACCATTAATAAACAATAATGATGCAAGTATAATTATACATAATTTGATAACTATGTAAACTCTCAGTAGACATATATGTTATCTTTAGATATACAAAATAAATCTGATAGAATATACTAATAATCACAATAATGTCCATTCTCCACTGAAATAATTAATCTATCTTTGGGCAATTCTAAATATCCATGAAAAATGAACTTTTAATATGATCTTGATAAAACACTCTAATATACTATCATGTCATTTTCCATTAATGTGCATTAATAATCCGTAGGCAATCAAAAGTATTTACATAAATCTAATCCATCAAACTTTATAGTTTGGCCACTTTGCTGACTAACAAACTAACTTAATATGGACTTGAAGTATATTAACTAGTCTCAGTAAATGCATGAAACTAAATTTTATCAAATATATTCATTATATAATACAAGTATATTGACAGTGGCTGTAGAATCGAATTGCATAGTGTAAGGGATTTAGGACTTCATAAAAAAACAAAATTAGTGATATTAATATGGATTTACCCGCAATTTTGAAAGAATCCAAAATACAATTTCATATTACAATAAGGCTCGTACTAAGAAAGCCAGAATGCACTTCGATTAGAAATCAATCATGCAAAACGCATTAACACAGACATGCTTATAACTTATTCTATAGTGACATTAATATATTAATTAATGACATCAATACACTAGGTAGGATGTAAAATTGCATTACCACATGATGGGCATATACGTAATTACACAATCATGAATAACTTGATCCATTGTGCCGAAGAGAAAGCAGCGGAAACAATATCATAATACAATAAAACATCTAGAAACCATCATTTTAATGGAAAATCATAAGTTCTTCATCATTGCTTTAAAACCACATATAAGCAAATGATTAAATTGTTATTCCATTAAACAAACCATAATCCTCAAATATTTAAAACTTTATGATTTTCACATAAGTAGATAGAGAAAATGTACATTGACCCATTGCGAACTCTTTAATTGATGCTTGAACAAATTGATAGGAAAATGACTTTCTCCTTCTATACCTTTCCAATACTTTAATTGATGGTTTTTTTGTATTTTATAATGGGAAGAAGAATGACCAAATCTTTTTATTTTATTTTAGACTTTTAATTGCACCTTTCCATCAAAGGTTGCATGGTTGCATAAGTACCTTCCCTCAATTAAAATAGACCAATAGGATTTGAGTATTTCATAATCAAAACCACAACAAATATCATAATCATATATTATATATCCATGGCCAATTATGGTTTACACAACATTCTCAACGCACACCTCATGCAGCACATTTTCAACACACACCTCATGCAGCATATTCTCAACACACACATCATGCTTAACATTCTCAACACACACATCATGCTCAACGTTCTCAACAGTCTCATGCTCTACATACAACTCCAAAATCATAGATAAATCAATCTCCTAGCCTGGCTAATATGATATGTATGTCACTATCATAATTCAATGGCCTTAAACTATCACCCTCCCCCTCAAACATGTACCATATGCATATCCAACTATCATACCCTAATGTTGTAACTTCTCCACGAAAACGTACTACGGATAACAAATCTATGTCAATTGGTTCAAAAACTTTAACGTCATCTCCAAGATAAGAAGAAATGAGATCCTTCACCAAATTGTCACTATGATGTAACTTTACTCTCACCCCAGACATTTCTGAGTGTGTATAACAAAATTGGTTAGATAAGAAAAAATTATTATATCACCCTCAGACAATAGAATAACACCTCTAGCATTAAGTTAACTTCACATAAATAATGTTAAGTTAATTTTACGCTGTCAAACAATATAATAACAAAATGGTCCCCACATTATATAGAATAAAGACAACAATAAAAATTCCACTATAAGAAACAAAATGGTCCCCATCTCTAATAGTGAGTTTAGAATATTATATTTACCACTAACAAAAACAATTCCACAATCATATAAAATTCTAGGGCTGTGAAATGGTCAAAAGCACAAACATACAAAGGTTTCAAAAGCACAAAACAATTCTCCAAGCACAGTCCACTATACATGATAAGTGAAGAAAATAGAGTCAAGTATAAAGCAAAATCCAATATATTAAAGAAAACATTCACCATAGAGTTCAATATACAAAACAAGTAAAAAGCAAAGAAAATAACCTTTGAGCCTTAAAGAACCCCGGTGAGAAACCCAGACTACGAACCCAGCTATGAAACCTTATCTCTGCGATGGAAGCCCTCTGCGAATGAACCAGAGAAAAAGAAGCCCTCTGAACCTTTGCGAACAACCCCTCTACGAAGAAGAAGAAGAAGCCCTCTGTGAAGAAGAAACCGTCTTCACCTATACAATCACCCCCCCTCCCCCTCGATTTTTCACGAATGTGAATCACCCCCCCTTCGATTTTTCGCAGGTTTTTTACTAAAGTAGACCCCTACACTAACCATTTTACATAAATGAATTCTAACACTAATTTTTGCTTACCCTGACCCTGCCTCACTTTCAATTCAAAATTAGCTTATGAAGTTACCAAAAACCCCTTTCATGGACTCTAAACGACAGCTTGAAAAAACGATGATTACATGAAACCCCACACATTCGTCTTACTATTACTCTCTCTCTCTCTTGAAGTCACAGCAAGCATCCCTCTCTCTGTAAATTTGAAAGAGTCTTCATCACTCACAACAAGAAAAAACAACGAGGTAAGTTTTCGGGTTTCTGAGTTTTTGTTTTGGATTCTGAGATGTTTTTTCTGGGTCTCATGTAGGCTACACGAGGATTACACGAGGGTTGAACAAGCCTCGTGTAGGCTACATGAGGACTACATGGGGGTCGTATAAGAATATACTAGGATCATGTACACCTCGTACAGTCAACAAGATGACTACACAAACATTGTGTACACCTCGTGTAGTCTTCACGATGACTACACGAGCATCGTGCACATTTTTTTATCTTATGTTTTCCTTGAATATACTACAGGTTATGGCTTCATCAAAGATGCAACTAAGATACGTCCACGATGTTAACACAATTCCAAAAGTAAGGGTCAATGCAAAGTGCAATACCCACTACATAGAGGTTATCAAGATCAAGCTGACGGCTACTCAACTCTCCCTATTTAGAGAGACATGCTTTGGCCATATCCTTGATCTCCCATACCTGAAGTTTTTAGCAACTATTTGCCACCAGGTGCTGGCCGGGGAGGTCGAATATGTGGATGATACTCCATCTGAAGAGGTGATCCATTTTCTTATCAATGAGGAGCCACTATGCTTCTCCAAGATGAAGTTCTCTTTGATTACTAGACTAAAGTTCGGTGAAGGTAGGGATGAGAAGAAGACCCGTGGCCCCAACAGACTCTTTGATAAGTACTTTCCCAAAGCCCAATCAATAACCATGGCTGAGTTGGAGGATAATTTCAAGAGCTTTGAATATAAGTCAAATTCTGATGCATCAAGATGACTCTGATTTATTTGCTAGAGCATTTTTATGTTGGGGAAGGAGAACCGTACCCTAATTGAGAAGAGATGGTTGGTTTTTGTTGACGACCTTGAAGCGTTCAACCAATATCCATAAGGAGACCTCTCGTTTGCCAAAATAATGAAATCATTATTAGCGGTAAATAATACAAAGTCTGTTTTTGGTGATCTTAAAGATAAAAAATAAAAATAAAAACACAGAAATCCCCCGCTACTGTTCATAGGTATTCACTCAATGGATGTTTATTTGCCTTCCAGGTACAATTTATTTAATTCTATGTAGTGATGTATTGAATTATTTATGTGTTGAATCCTGAATTGCTCTCTTTTGTTTAAATAGACATGCGTATTTGAAACTATTCCCTTGGTGGGTAGTTTATATGGTAACCAGGTTTCAACTAAGGTGTCTAAGGGTTCTCAAGTGGTGTCTGATCATGATAGTACTGGTTGAGAATAGTCAAAAAGAAATTTTTTCGAAGGAGAATGTATGTTGGCGAATTATGTTGACAAGTTAATTTATATTACTTTCACATATATTGATTTATATTTCTTGGATTTTCAATTGAAAATTCTTTCTTTGGTCCCTACTAAGGAGAAAATAGAAAAAAGCTTTTGGAGATCAGTAGTTGGAGAGAAGGTACGTTCAAAATCATTTTTAATTGTTCTTCTTCTTAAATACGGATCTCGTGTAGTCATCGTGTAGTATACACGATGACTGAAGGAGGTCTGTGTAACCATCGCATAGTCTACACGATGACTACACGAGGTCCGTGTAACAATCGTGTAGTCATATTTTTCTATTTTTTCTACTTAATATTACATATTTTTTTAGTCGACGCCTCCTCCATCACCCTTTCCAGTAGAAGATGAGGCTAGTGAGGAGGATGAGGTCATTGAAAATAAGAAGAAGAAGAAGAGGGAAAGGTCCAATGATGCCATTGAAAATACATAAGAGAAGAGGGTTGTGTCCAAGAAGCTTAGTGGACATGAAGATTGGGTGACGAAATGTCTGATTGAAATGGACCAAAAGATCACTTCAATGGATAAGAATATTTTATCCATGCAATCAGACTTTTCCTTTACAATTTTTCAAATTAAATTTTTGATGGATCATCTGGTAACATCGAGGCCAAATGATTACTCATTCTATCATTGATCTGCCATGATGATGGCTAGTGACGAGGAGGATAAGGAGATTGAGAAGGAAGTGAAAAAAATGAAGAATGAGAGAATGATGAAAAAGAATAAGATATGGTAGAGAAGGAAGAAGAAGAAGAGAGAACAAAAGGAAGAATAAGAAGAGAAGGAACAGAAGGAAGAAGAAGATGAGATGGTAGATAATGAAGAAGAAGAAGAAGAAGAGAAGGAATGGAAGGAAGAAGAAGAAAAAGAAAAAGAAGAAAAGGAAGAAGAGAAGGAAGGTAATAAGGAGGATAAATGTGAAAAGAAGGAAGATAAAGAAAAAACAGAAAGGAAAAGAGAAATAGAAAAAGAAATGGAAGAGAAAAAAGAAAAAGAATAAAAAGTAGCAGTAGAAGAAGAAGCAGTAAAAGAAGAAAAAATAAAAGCAGAAGAAGAAGAAGAAGAAGAAGAAGAAGAAGAATAATAATAAGAAGAAGAAGAAGAAGAAGAAACAAAAAAGAAGAAGAAACAAAAAAGAAGAAGAAACAAAAAAGAAGAATAAAAGGTTGCATCGATAATATCTGCATTGATGGATTTGGATCGATCAATGGAGCAGTCCAACAATGGAGAAGAAGAAGAGCTCGTCTTCGTTGGTGAACTTGGTAAGAGGAAGATAAAAAGATCTCGGGTCCTAGAGTCACCTAATTGGGAATCTGAAAAGGCTGAAAAGAAAACGCAGCGAAGGAAAAAAGCTAATGAGAATATCGTTGCCAAAATGGACTTCAAACATTTTCAAGCATATGGTGATGTATCTTTTGAGGATGAAGCCCGTTTTAAAGCCTGGTTCACCTCCCCAAGGAAAAAGTAAGTTCTATAATTTTTTTTGTACACTTCTTCTTCGTATAGTATTCATGATGGTTACAATGACATCGTGTAGACTATACGATGTTTACACAATGTCCGTGTAACAATCATGTAGTAAACCAATCGTATACCTAACTTTGATCTATACTTACCTTGTACAGGAACGAAAAAGTAGACGTTGGATTTTGCACCGTTGACCTTACCTGGTTCAAAAAACTAGTATCTTCACTTTATCAATGGCTTGAGTCAGATGTAAGAAGTTATTTCTAATCTTTTTTAATGTGGTATTTAAAATAATTATAAATATCTTAACTAATATTTTTTACATTGTAGCATATCGATGCATATCTGGAGCTCATGAGGAAGAATTTGCAAGAATACAACCCTCAAGTCAGAATCAGTGTTGGTGATTTGTTTCTGCAAGTAAGTATGATTTCTTTTTTAACGTAATGAACTGTACACCAGTATTCTTCGTGTAGACTACACAAGGCCTGACTTCATGTAGACTACACGAGACCTTCATTGACCTCGTGTAAACTTCGTGTAGACTACACGAGGCCTTCACGCTCTATCGTGTAGACTACACGAAGCCTTCACTGACCCGTCTAGACTAAACGAGGCCTTCACGCTCCTCATGTAGATTTTGTGTAGACTACGCGAGACCTTCACGGGCCTCGTGTAGACTTCATGACCATTTTTATTGACATTGAAGATTTAAATTTTTCCTCGTGACATTTCAGGAGAACTTGTCTGGCTGAATGGCAGAGTTTGAGCAAGATCCTGCGGGCTGGGATATTGACGTTGATGATAAGCTCTGGTACCTAGTTCTCAGCTTGCAGGCAAGTTTTGGAAGGAACTGGAACAGTCAGATAATGTTATCTTTCCAAGGAATGTGAACCACAGTCATTGGATTGCGGTTGAGCTTGATTTGATTGGCCAGTATATTCGTATTTATAACTCCATGAACACGCCATATCAACGCTCTTTGTACATTGAAATAATGAAACCTTTCATGAAGATTGTCCCTTGGCTAGCTCAAATGATGAATATTTATGAGAGAAGACAAGAGGTTCAACCGAAAGATGAGTGGAAATATGAGATCATGAAGTGTTCACAACAAGAGAATGGGTAAGTGAAATATACATTTTTTTGAAAGCCCATTTAAAATTTCATACATGTTATTTAATTGTGGTTTTGATTTCATGTGTTTTGTAAGTTCGATTGTGGGGTATTTACCCTTAAGTTTGTAGAAGCCCTCGCATATGGGAAGAACCCCCAAGAAATAACTCAACAACAAATGCCAAAATATCAAAGACGAATTGCAATTGAGTTATTTGAACGTGACAATGTTGTACCAAAATAATATGGATATATTTTATGGATTTTTATTTTATTAAATTGTGAATTATGGATTATAGAAATATACTTGCGTTTGTTATTTAACAATGTCATAAAATTTAAATGATAACTACACGATGCTCGTGAAGTTCTTGTGTAATCTATACGATAACTACACGAGATTCGTGTAACCATCGTGTAGTCTACATGATGACTACACGATGCCCATGAATTTCTAGTTTAGTCTACACAATGCCTGTAAAGTTGTAGAGTAGTCTACATGATTACTACACGATACCCTCGAAGTTCTAGTTTAGTCTACATGATTACTACACGATGCCCGTAAATTTCTAGTTTAATCTACACGATTACTACACGACGCCCCTGAAGTCATCGTGTAGTCTACACGATGCCCATGAAGTTCTAGTGTAGTCTACACGATTGCTACACGAATCCCGTGAAGTTCTCTTGTAGGATTCAGACAGTTAGTAGATATCTCCAATAATTTAGTCTTCTCATGCAATATACCCTTTGTAACATTATTAAATAACAAACACGAGTATATTTCTATATTAATATTTAATTTAAGTCTACAAATGTCATTATTTATGTTTAAGTGGCTTGGTCTTCCCGTTGAGATAAAGGAATTGGATTTCTGCACATTTGTCGGTTGTGACCAATTTGCCCACAACGTTTACACTTCATTCTCACTACTTCCTCACCTCTAGATAGAATTCTCTCTGTCCTAGGTCTACCACTTTGCCACCTCGTTGTAAGTGGTAATACCACTTTTTCATGAACCTCCTAGTTGATGACCCAATCTTCTTGATCCCTAAGAGGATGAATTATTTCTACATACGCAGCAATTAGAGTCTCATTTTTGTAGAACCTTGAACATATATTGTACGTAAAAATATTGTGCTACCGACATGCAGCCAACACATGCATACATGGAATTTGATTAAGATCAAATTCTCTACACGTACAAGTCTTAAGATGCAAGTTTACCATTGCTCCCCTACCCCCACCCGCAACACGAAACTCATGGTTGTCAGAAGGAAAGAATGATAGTGTATGTGATGCAATATGCTTCTTATTAAGCTCAGTCTTAACCCAATCTGTTATATGCGAGGTGATTTGACAGGCAGCTGCCCGTCATTCGTAGAACCACCGTTGTAACATGTCACAGATAGTTCTATAAGGCATGTAATGGGAAGCTTTCTAGCATCCTTCAAAACCCCATTCAAACATTCTGCGATGTTTATAGTCATTATATTGTATTGCCTTCAATCAAAACGGGAATGTACCCACCTCTCAACTCCACGCACCGACACGTATTGTAAAATATCTAGAAATGAATCTATAAAATGAATCATCAGCCGATCAAATTCTGATTGGCGGTATACTTTTACTGCTTTAAGAAACAATGCAACCACATCTTCCTTTTTATAAATTGATTTGGCATTTTGGCCCATATGAAAGATGCGAGCTCCATGAAGGGCATTAGGAAAAACAACATGTATAACATGTAGTATACTTGTATGCCTGTCAGATATAAATACCAAGTCTTCTGGATCACCTATTACATCGTAAAGTTTACAGAAGAACCATTCCCACGAATCATTATTTTCTGATTATGCAATTCTAAATGCAATAGGATATACTTGGTTACTCCCATCCGTTGTTGTTGCAACAAATAATACCCCTTTGTAGTTGGCTTTTAAGGTCGTTGCGTCAACAACAATGACATGTCATATACAGCTGAAAAATCCACAAACAGATGGTCTAAGAGCCATGAAAAAATATTTAAAATAGTCATGGTCATCGGTCTCTATGTGTGTTGTTGTCCCTAAAAAATATTTAATATTATTGTATTAAAATCGACAGAGTACAATCATCATGTAGACTACACGAGGTACGTGTATCTCTTATAGACATTATGATGGAAAAATAAAAAATAAGCACTTGGATTTTTTTATTCTAACATGTGACAATATCCTGGGAGCATCCTATAATTGTCTTTAGGAGACCCTCAAACTAATTTCAATGCATATTCCTTAGCCCTCCATGTCTTATAGTAACCTATGTTGACACTGAAATTAAGCCGAACATCTTCAATTATATTTTTTGACATATATATACGACCGAAACCCATGTATTTGGAACGTATAGAGTGACCAATCAATGAATATATAGTATGATGGTGTTCATGTCTCAAAACTTCAAATGTACATGTATGTGTATTGATGAACTTTGTAACTTTGAAGTATGGACAATTTTCAATTTCCTGGCCCGTAACCTCCATTGGCATGTTTTCTCAACACATATAAGTATCAATATTGACCGGCTTGACTTGAAGATCTGAAACTCAAATTTTTTTCAGATAGCCATCATACGAGCAACCTTAAGCAGCTCAGTTTTATTGCTGTACAAATCATCCATATTTATTGTGGCTGTTATAAGCTGATTCAAATCAGCCTGTTGATCATCGGACCTAGGAAGTTGTTCATTCAAATCATGTTGTAATGGCAATGGATAAGTGGTATCGGGTTCACCACCAGTATTCAAGTCTGAAATTGTTATATGGTTGTCTCCACTCATGGCTTCATCATGGTCATCTCCACGGTTTGCATCATCATACACCCCCTGATTAAAATCATCATCATTATCTCCATCAACATCAACATCCTCATCCTAAAATTATAATCATCATGACCAAAAACATTATCATCATGATAGTTCATTTCAAAATGATCAAAACTCTAAAAGTGAGAAATGCTTTCATGTAGAGGTTGTCGTGACATTTTTGTTTCAGGTACCCAACTTTGATAAAACCCTATAGTTTTAGAAACCTGAGATTGTTGTGACATTTTGGTTTGATGAATCGAGTTTTGAGATGGAAAAAATTTAGGCTTGATACTTATAAATAGTGAGCTTCTAAGTGATTTTGATCAATTCTCCTTAATAAAAAAATTATAGATCTCTATCCTTTAAAATTTTGTAGGAGGGTAGAGGGCATGTCTTCTTTAAAAAATTTGATGGACATATCATAGTTTGAGGGGTCTATTTGGAGTTCTTCATGCAATATACCTAATAGCTCGTGGTAAGTGCAGTTAGTAGATATCTCCAATAATTTGGTCTTCTCTCCACTAAAAAACTATGTTGTACCATTTTTCACCCAATCTCCATCATGGATTACAAAAAATCGAACTTAACACATATCTGTATATACATCAATGAAGAAAGTCAGTACAAGAAGAATACATAATGAAATGGAATATTACACGATGATCGTGTGGCCATTGTGTGATGTATACGAGGCTTTCACGGGCATCTTGTAGTCAACGTGTAGTGTACACGAGGCCTTCACGAGCATAATGTAGTTTTCGTGTAGACCTTATGTATTGTAATAAGCCCTACATGATGACTACATGATGCTCGTGTAGTGTAACCACATAGTGTACACGATCATCATGTGGTCATCATGTACATTACACGATGATCGTGTAGTCCTCGATTAGTGTAATAGATGCTACACGATGCTCGTGAACTGCTGAAGAAGTTCCTGATGCACCACACCGTGATCGTGTAGTATACACGAGGTCTACATGGAGCTCGTGTACTTTGCGTGTAGTCTACACGATGACTACACGAGGCTCGTGTAGACCTTATTTTACACTACACCATTATTTGTAGTGATCTTGTACAATAAATAAACTTCAAACAACGTTCCAGAAAGAAGAAAACAAATAAATATTTTCAGAAAACTCATGAAAGTGAAAAACCCATGAAAGAAGGAAGAAAACAAGTAAATATTTTCAGAAAGAAGAAAACAAAACTTGTACTTGTTCCAGAAAGAAGAATTAGCAAATCTTTGTTGTTGCAGGAAGAAGAAAGACGACGAAGAATGAAGAAGACAAAGAGGAAATGAAGAAGAAAATGAAGAAGAAGTAGAAAAAATGAAATACGAAGGAGGAGAAATGGGATGGGGTGGGTAGAGAGGTTTTGAGTGTTAAGTGAGTAGATCATGACATTTGATTGGACAACTTGTATGAAGGTCAATAGGGAAAAAAGTGAAAACGTGAAGGAAAAGTGGACCAGGAGTCAGGGTGAGTGAAAATTAGTGCTGGATACATTTCTGCAAAATGGTCAGTGTAGGGATCTACTTTAACAAAAAAAAAACAGTTTTTCACCTCTGCAATAACCCTCCCTCAAGGCTTTTGATCAAAATGCGTGTTTTGTCTTTGTATAGAGAAAATGCACGTTTTGTTTTTTTATTTCTATCAAAACGTGTGCTTTGTATAAGGAATGGAAAAATTATCCAAATATTGATCACGTGAACGTGGAAAAGATGGAAAATCTAATAGAGAGGGTGTATTTGATGGATAATGGAAGTTGAAGGGTAAATTAAGAATATGTTGATGGGTCTCTTTAAAAATGATTAAAGTTGAAGAGTGTCTGTGAAATTAACCCTTTAAAATTCATTTTTTTTCGTTTCCAACACTAATTGACTCTCTATATTTAATCAATGAGATAACTAATTAATCAACATACATTTTAGATCATGTTTCTCATTAGTAGATTATTGGCTACCTATAATTAAGTGATAACAATGAGATAAGTGGTCAACCAATGATATATTTCAAAATATGTGAGTGATGATGGTAGTTAGGGTTTTGAGTACATTTTGGTGGTTGCCATTGATATTAGTTGGTTTTTGGGAAGATTCGAATATTGGTAATAATTCCCTTTTGCGGGAACGTTTGTGTGTTTTTTTAAAATGTCTCGATTTTAATATGTGTTTTAGCGGTTTCTTCCAAAATTTAGAATTCAAAAAGTTTTTTTTTTCACTAATAATTGAGTTCCTATATATAAGCAATGCGATAAATGGTCAGTTAATGATATATTTTATATCTACCCGAAAAAATTTTGAATTAAAAAAAGAGAAATTCCAATTGGTTGATTATATATTCTTATCCTTAATTAGATAATTGTTTGAATTAATTGCGTATAAATTTTAAATCTTATGATTATATACTCTTATATTTATTGATTAATTTTTAAATTACTTTTAATTTGAAACACTCCTAAATGGGTTAATGACATTTTGGTTAATAATTATTGACAATTATAGTAACTTGTTATTTACTTAAATTTTAGAAAGATTGACGTTTATTAAAACAATTATATTTAAACTTGTCTAGATGTATAAAGTTTCTTAAATAACAATTACTTGGCCGGCTAAGTATTTTTTTTTTAAATCTAGACAAATACAATTGAGTAAGGTGAAATATGGAAGAATTACAAAAATAACATCTTTCCTAGTTCAAGTTGTAAAACTGTTCAGAAATTTTTTTTATTAAAAAAGTGGCCAAAATATGATAAATATTTTATTTATCACTCTTTACTTTTGATAAATAAATTATTTATGACGGTGGCTATTTTTGTACAAAAATAATTCGATCACTTTTACAACTCCACCCGAAAGTTATATTTTCTTACTATTTTGCCATCAAAATATTTGTTTGAGATTGGAGTTCTTTACTGGGGAGAAGCAAAAAAAAATAGTTTCATAAAAAAAGACTTAGAATTCATGATTTCAAAGACTTGGCGCATTTATTCGATTTGTTTTTTTCAAAAATTCATTTTTTCCCCAAAACCCTTTAGTCTTCCTTCCCGGTTGACATCTCCGTCGAATAACCCTCTGGCTCTAGCTCCACGAGAACCTTTTCGCCGATTCTTAGAGAGATAGAGAGAGATGGGTAGAGCGCAGGCAATGAAGAGGATCCCTCGCATTAAGTTTCCCCAGAGACGTCCCAGCCCCACCGGTCTGTATCTCCCCAGCTTCTAATTTTTATCGACTTTTTTGCTTTATATTGTAAATTTTCGGTTACAATTTAATAATTTATTCTGGAAAGTGTTTGCTTGATTATACTATAAATTGAGAGAAAATATGCGATTGTCTTGTTTGATTCTCTCGGTTATTAATATTTAGCTTTATGAAATTGCCTGAATTGGTATGCATGTTTCTCTCAATATAAAGGGTAGCTTGTATCCGAGGCTACTAGATTCAAGTTCATCGATAAATACATTTGAAAATTTAATAAGTTTTAGTGAATTTGAATTCCTGGTAAACAAATAATTTTCTATCTTCTTTTCATCCCAACTTGTGTTGACACAAGTTGCCTTGTTAATACTGTAACTTAGATACAAGTGGCTTGGGTAAACCCAACTGGTACACATACATCTTCTCAAAATAGGAGGTCCCAAGTTCAAAATTCAAATCCCCAATCCCAAGTTGTAAAAAAAAAGATACAGGAAGAAGTAAATGTTATATAAGATGACTAGTGCTGGCATAAGTTGAGATGAGTAGAAGATACCTAGTGACCTAATGATCCAAGACACAATGAGGATGCAAAATAAATTGAGATTCGTCTTAGTCATGTTACATTATACTATACATATGCCATTTGGTTTTAGCGCTAAAATGTTACATTATACTATACATATGCCATTTGGTTTTAGCGCTTTTAGCGCATTTTTGTGGCAAGCTTAAATCTATAGGGAATAGAGGGTGCAAAGAACTATAACTTTATTAATAAATTTGTAAAAGAACTATAACTATAACTATAACTGTGTTCAACCGGTTTGCTGGTGTGCTAGTCATGTTCATTGACGGATGAACCGGACGGAATGTTTGATTTGCATTTTTTACATATGGTTTTATGAAGACAAACTTCAATTGCTTTCTAAGTAGGTTGTTGGTTCTTAGGTTATAAAGTAAACTAGGCACAGTTTCTGTTTCGCTAATACAAGTAATTGGTTCCTAAGTAGGGACAAGGGTGAGGGAAAATGTCAGATACAAAAGTATGGTATTATTTTTTTACATTTCATCGAGCATGTGAGTTTGCTATATTTGTCTGTGTATCAATATGGGAGACAAGGGTAGGACTGCTTTCTAGAAGAGATGTATTTATATTTTGTCAAGAATGTGGGTTTAATATATTTTTCTCTGTGTCATTAGGTAGACGAGAGTAGGACTGCTTTCTATAAGAAATGAAGTTGGAACACTCGGTGGCAAGGTTTAACTTTCGCCATTTACATTTTGACCTAAGCACATAATAAATAGGTCACGATAACATGGTAGAACAAATGAAGCCTTTCTTTCTGCATTTTGTTGATAAAAAACTTCCCGTGCCAACATTTTAGCTAGAATCAAAATACTTTTGGGCTTTTACTTCCCCCCCTAAAAGCACTTGTGCTTGTCAGATCTTAACCCTCTTGGCTGAAGGTTATTCGCATAATCAGCAAAGGAAATTATCTCAAATTGATTGTTTTATTCATGGTTTCAAGAATTGGTTACTGAAAGTGAAAATATCTCTGTATTCTACACTCGCTTTAAAATTGTCATTTTCCATGCTATGTATGCGTGTTTGCATTTTGTGCGCTTCATGTGAAATGAATATCTTTAGTTCAATCTCTATAAAAAATGGCTTTTATATCCTCTGCTGGCAATTCTTTATTTTGTATGGATGATTAAATTCTACTTTTATTTCCTTTTAAAGTCAATGAATGTCAGACTGCTTTTCTGGATATTTAAATATCTACTTTCTCCACTCTATGTTCTGGGGAAATAAAACAACCTGTATCATACTGGTGCTTACAAACTCTGTCGAGCAATCACCATGTGTATTGGCTAGTTAGTTGTGTATTGGCTAGTTAGTTGAGTATAATTGATAAGTCCTAAATGTCTGTTTTGGTATCATATTGATTTTGAAGATTAACCAAGGGAAGTAAAATACCTACAGGTTCTTCTTCTCAGACTCAGGCAGTATCTTCGAGTGGAGTGGCTGATCAAACTTTCTTCTCTAGTTCAAACGTGATTAACACGGTTGGAGGGAAAGCTTCCCTTCAGCCCAAAAGAACACCTATGTCAAATGAGGAGATTGAGGCTATTTTGGTATGTATGACCCCACTGGTTATTTTTGTCTTAAACTGTTTTCATTTTTGTTTTACAATAATTTTTTCCTTTTTGCTTTTTTTATTTCTTTCTTTTTTTTTTTAGGGGGGGGGGGGGGGGGNGGGGGGGGGGGGGGTGCGGTGGGGGGTCGAAGACACCTGTTTTATATATTTCAAACAACTGACTAAACATGGGATGACTAAAGGATAATAAGCTTGTTACGTTGTGACTTGTATTTTTGAATTATGATGAGGAGTTAGATCGCCTACAATACTAGTAACTCATGTGTCGAGGAGAAAGCATGTTTTGTTTTTGTGCATTACATATAATTCTAACTTAACATTGTTAATGATGATTTAGCCTTGTTTAAGCTTTGAATTTTTTGCTAGTTAATAATTGTTCCGAATAATTAAGTCATTTTAGGAGCTGGGAACCCCTTGTTTTACTCTAGATTCCATTTGGTATTTGTTTCTTTGTGAGACACTTATGCATTTATGCTCTCTGCTGGCAGTTGGGTGGCTGCATCTGATTCTGTGTGGCTGATGATGGAAGAAGACTATTTGTTAGACATTTTTTCACCTTTTAATGATGTTCAGAACTATCAATACCCAATTTTAATGGGTTGCGCTGCATTTTTTGAGAATTTTTACTTTTAAATAACAAGTGCACTGATATAATTCTTCAATGAGAGAATTCATCAAGTCAAATTCCTTTCTATAGACACAATTTTCTCATTCTTTATGTTTGATTTGATCTTCAGATAGAAATTACCAACGGAAGAGGCTGTCAATCGTTTAGTATCTTGCATACAGACAGAGAGATGAGGGGAGGAGGGAGAAATATAATTTTATTGTCTCCTTTTTTCTCCTCAATGCATGAACTTGTACCATAGAAGTACCCATTATATGTGAAAATATTATGCATCTCATAGGAGCCATATCTGTCAAAGGAAAGACCAATAGTTGAACGATCTGCATCGATCTATCACTGATGGCAAGAGTTCAATTTGAGATACATGCATGATGAACTTGTTCTTATTGACAATCTTACAAATTTTATATGAATCGGGAGATATGCAACTTGAACTTTTAACCTCATGTTCTGAGTATGGAGGCTTGATCACTGTGTTAATCTATCTCGTCTCTGAATTTTAAAATTAACTGTATGCGAACTCATCTTATTTATGTAACTTAATTGAATTTTCGACGTTTGTCAAATGAAATAAAAAAAATCAACACCTTTGATATGATTTTTATCATTTATTCTACAAAACTTGTATAAACTTATATCTGATCGCAATTTAAATAAAAAAAATTCTAAGATACGACACAATAACGGTACTAGGATGATCCAGTCCTTAGATTAGAATAGAAGTACAATACTCTTTTCTTTTCCTTCTGGAACTACATATAGAAGGAAAAAACAGAAAACAACGAAAGAAAATGCTAAACAAGAGCTTCTTCCAACCAAGGAGGATCTCGATCAAACTAAGTATTTGTTTTTAAGTTTTTGTCAAAGCTTTAAGTTTTGAGTATTTGTTTTTTTATAAGGCAAAGTTATAAATTAATGCAGATTAAGATTAATGTTACTCGATGTCAGTCGATATAGAGTATGAGTGTGTAAATTTAACGATTTATGTTAACAATTTTGTCACCGTATTTATAGAAGAAGACAATGCAACAAATTGAGCCACCATGTGGGCAGCTTCATTGTTATACATGTGAGTAAATAAAACTGATAGAAATAAAATATGTTCATGCGCAACTCATAGAAATATTGAATAACAAATTCACCTCCATAAGACAATCTGGCTGTGTAAACCATAGTTGGCATCACTGAATTCTGCATCACTCAGCCCTAAAATGTTGCACAGTATATTTTAAACGATCAAGGTCTTACCAAATTATATTATGTTTGCCGTATAAGGCACTATTGTATTCTATTTTTGTTGGGTACATGAAATGAGTGTACAGATATACTACTCCGCAAATCTGTTGGAATCATTGCACAGGTCGCTAACACTCCATCTCAATTGCAACTTCCGTTAGTACGAATTAGAGACCCACGTGAGTTTGCCTTCGTATTTGTATGAACTTGTTAATTAGTGTGTTCAAAAGTTAAGGCCGTGTGGCCGTGACGTTACATGCATGTAATTATAAATGTGATTTAATCTCAGTAAATGCTAAATACAACCTATACAAGTAGAGTTTGGGATCTGAAGACGGAAGGACAATCAGTTTGAGTCAGCATGTATAATGTTACAAAATGCTATTAGGATGAGGAATTTAAAGAATTTTTTCTAAGACCAATGAGCAGAAAAATCCAATTGAATTCAAAAATCCAAAGTCCTAACTATGAGGGGAATGCCTCTATCTATAGAGAGCTCTCAGGTGGAGTCCACTTCAAATAACTCTTGATTAGATGACAGTGGACTCTACGTAATCCCACCTCAACATGCCTTGTTGAAGTGATAATGTCAACTCGTCGCTCATTGTAGCTATAGTCACACATGTCATGGCATCTACAAGGATATTCTTATGGAGGCTACCTTTTACGTTGCTCCATTTGTCACATAAAGCGATTGTGATTTTAGGGAGGAAGAACATCGAGAACACGCCACATTGATAAAACAAGTAGTATTCGTTTACAGTTAGGGTCATTTTCAAAATGGAAAGACAACACACTCATCCCTCAAAAATGTCATATTGGTAAAGAAATGCCATTTCTAATATAGCATAATCTCGCATCAATCCTCCTAAACTCTAATTCCCTCAAACGTTCTTAAATCATGGACCCACTTAAACATTTTTCACTTAATTTAATGGTTACAAGGGTATTAACAAATACATCAAAATAATACAATACAAATATGAACACATAAGTCTGTCATTGACATGTGGATCTAACATACATGTTAGAAAGTTAAAGATGACACATTACACGTTCATGAGAGCGTTCATGTACACATTACGTGCAAAGTCCTAGTGATCAACTATTTGAGTGACGAATATATCCATCTACAATGTGTATTATTTGATACATGAAAGAGTCTAGATGAAGTTTTCCAGAATTGAAATTACTGATAATGCGGGATAGCCTAACTGATGATAATGACATTTTTACTTCATTTGATCTGAATTAGATTTCTAGAACTATTATCGGAGTTGTTGCACGAAACCACAAAAACGCCGACACAAGGACGATGATAGTGTCCTGTCGTGAACCAAAAAGCAAATCATCGTCAGCTCCAACAATGGAGAAGTGAGGGAGAAAAGAGTCTTTTCGACACTAATCACCGTGAGTGATTTGAACTCAACTAACATTAACGAACAGTCGCATTTTCATGGGGTCAAACACTTTCCCTCAACCTTTACCTCCTCTCTATCAAAAAGGTACCTACCCTCTTCTTTCCCTTTTTCATTTTGCTGCGTTTAGTTTTCTCTTAGTTGATCTTTCCGAGAAAGTTTTGTTTTAGACTTTTGTGGTAGCTCTAAGCAGCTTTATTCTGGATTGGTTGATGAAATCTTAACCGGATTTTGCTTCTATCTCTTTGGAACTTTTGATGTTGTCTCGTTTCTGTAAAAATCCTGGGTTGAAAGTCATCCAGTAGATCTCTCTCCCTTCTTTAAAAAATTGTTTGTCGCCAAGCAAGAACAACTGAACAAGGACTGTTGATTTGGATTTACGAAATATACTGAATATTACAGATTACGGATCCTAGAGAGAGAAAAGCTAGAGAAAGAAAGAAAAAAGTTAATCAAACTGTTGATTTATGGATTTTCCTCAAAATATTGTTTTTTCTAGGTTAATCTATTGCTACGAAATGCATAGAAGAAAACTTTTGAGGTAGCTGCTTCTTAGTTTGCTTATTAGGATCATAATCAGAACTGGTGATCGTTTTTCTTTTTCTCCTCTAAATGTTTCAAACTTTAATGTGATAGATTTGAAATCCATTCAGCTGAGTGAATTGTTAGGTGCTTAGTGCAATTTGTGATCTAGAACTCTTCTGTATCAAACTATAAGATATTTTTATCCCAAAATGATGAAAGTTTTGCTCATGACTGCTTGTTCACTTTATCAATATTCTTGCCTGGTGAAAGAATGGCTATCTTAAGGTCCCATTTAGGAGAAGCACCGTAGTATGCTTTATGTTTGAGTCTTTTACAACATATTTTATGTCTTTTCTATTCTCAATGTGAAAACTAAGGACTGAGTTTTCCGGATGATTTCTGGAAATTTATCTGTATAACCGATAAAAAAAAGGAAATTTATCCGTACGCAATTGAAGAAGTATCTTATGCTTTGTCATTTGGCACGTGTTTGTAGAGGTAGAGTAATTACAGGAGTCAATTTTAATTGTTCTTTCCCACAGTTTATATAATATTCATAGCTCATAAACTCCTGCAGATGATGCATATTCTTTTATAATCTTCTTATCTTTCATCTTTCTTTAAGGAAAGACGCTGAGGGGCAGTTAAACATCTTGCCCTTAGCTTATTCTCGTAGTTAGGACGGATACTCTCTTATATTTATCATTTTCATATTTATATTTTGATTTAGGCGACTGGAACTGAGAAGTGGCTTGATGGATGATAGTTGTCGAAAGCTAAAGGTTATCCAAGATCACTTTCAAATTTCACCTACTTTGGACTCTCTCCATAACAGAACTTCATCTATATCACAGCCAATACTCGATAATTCACCGAGGTACTTTTTCTTAATTAAAGATGAAAAAGGTAAAACTAAATGGTAAATACATTTGTGGATTTATTTAATTTTCTTACATGGTTTAGAATAGATCAAATAGCCATTCTTGGACTCAAAGAAAACTGAAAAGCGCTGCATTCATGTTAAATCTCTTCAATCTGCGGGGACTACCGTGGGGTTCTGGTAGTAATAGTCAAGAAAAGGTAATCTGAACTGAAGTTTACTTTACAGATGGAGAATTTTTGTTTGTGTTGGTTATCGACTTCCCTTACCAGATGGTCAATTTGCATTGCAGGTTGTGTTGACTGCTGCAGAAGTAGAATCGCTTCGCTCTGAAGTTGCTGACTTAGAAGAAAGGGAAGCTCACTTAAAAGCTCAGTAAGGAAAAACTTAGTGCTTGATGAGTCAACTCTGGTTTCCATCCTTTTATGTTATAATCATTTACTGTAGAATTCAACCTAAAAGCCCAACTGGAAGATTTGTGCTTTTTAGTCTTATGCACGACTAAATTTATGTATTTAGTGGATCGAAATAAAGTTTTGTTGGAACTTTACTGATATCCTTTTTCAAATATATTTCATTTCTGTTTTCTCTTACTTTTAAATCCTTACTTTGCAATGACCGATTTAAAAAAATCCTTATTTTGCACTGAACAGGTTGGAACATATTGATGAAATTTTGCGGTCTGCTCGTCTGTCTGGCTATTTGCATATACGAACCGTATTTCTTTTTTCCCCTTGACGATTTTAACTTCACACCTTATTTCTGATCCAGCACCGTAGTTTGATATTTATCTTTGTACATCCACTTTGCTCTTGTAGAGGTGGACAGCTCTACCAGGAGAACCTCCAACAATTGATGACACTGATGTTGATGACTGGCTTCCCCGCTTCGTTGTCCTTCACGGGTCTTGTCTTTTCTTCTACTTAATGTCCACCGGTAATTACTTGACTGATAACCTCTATATTCTGAAAGATGAATAGAAAGTGCGCTGCTTCATAATCTATAAGTTCGAGCATAGCCTTAACAGATGATTAAACAACGTAATTTTGAACGATACTACTAATGAGATTGCTGAGTATTGACATCATATTACTGAAGTATAATTTTTTCTTTTTGAAAATATGTCGATATCTCTCCAATGTGATACAAGTAATTAGTTTTTTTTTTGCAGATCTGAGTCCACAGGATTCTACACTATTATCTGACATTGTTGAAGTACGCCCCCTACCAAACATTACACGAGAAGACGAAGAGACTCGATATGCATTCTATATTTTGACGTCTCAAGGTCTGAGATATGAATGCTCAAGTAACTCTATGATGCAGGTACTATCTCGCAATTTGGAAATCAAATTTGCTGTGGGTGTGTTTGGAAGTTCTTTTGTTTATAAAAACTTTTGGATTATAAAGCGATCCCTGCAGCAAATACTAAAAATTTGATCTTTTTTGGCAGGTGAACTCTTGGTTGCTGGCATTACAAACTGACTGCAAAACAGGGTCCAACATTGTTGATTGTAATTAAAGGGGGATATGAACAACCCATATAAGACAGTTGTAACATTAGATGTACATAGAATTAATGCAATATTCAATTTAAGGTAGTATTTGACTTCTTATGTATCCAAATTCATTCATTATATCTCTGTACATAAATAGTTTTCTTTAGTTAACATTAACAAGAAATGTATTGATTCGTAGAAAATCACTTGGGAAATACTGTGCTTTGATTTGTACATATGAACTAGTGGAAACAGAGATAATCCTGGTGAGCAGAGGCTGGTTTTGCACAAGTACTATTTTTTTTATTAATTATGGATGGACCAAGTTCTAAATTAAATTGTAATTGATCAGGTAATGTGTCAATTGTTAATTGGTTGATTTTTATCGTTAGTTAAAATTAAGGGTGTGCAGAAACTAGTTGAATCGACCGAATTGATTTGGTCGGTTCTTTTATGTCATCGATTCGGTTCCATTTGATTAATTTAAAAAACAGTAAATTTGATTCGTTTATTTTCTTTTCTTACAGAGAGTAATTGGTTTGAATTGATTATATAACCAGGAAAATATATATTTTAAAATTTCAATATATATATATATATATATCAAAAACTTAAATAATTAAACAGATCCTAATTAATTGAATTGAAACAACTACTTTAATTCGGTTCGATTATTATACACTAAGCCGTATCTCTCATATTTTCTGGTTCATTTCTCTACTAATTTTCAAAATTCAAACACAGCTTACAAAAGTTTCTCTTTATGGTTTTAAGGGAATTGATGCTCCATGTCCATGCGTAGCTGCTTGGTTTTTCTCTCTAACAAGAAAGAACCTTTCTCCACTAATTTAAAAAGAAAGAAGATTTTTCTTCTTTTTCCTTTCATCCACTAATTTCAACTAACCGTGTTGTGTCCATCACATTCATTTTAGGCCATAACTTCTTCTTTTTTTAATTTACATTGGAGATTGGAGGGAGAATCTAGAGATGGCGTAATTTTGATGCATCCATTCCACTCATAGTACCCGTGATTATTATAATAGCCAAAAACTTTAATTAAAACTGTTGGAGACTCGTGCAAATTAACTAATTAATTAATTGTAAACAAATATTGGAGCTGTCATTGCTTTATAGAGTTTGTTTTTAGGATTGCTAATTTATTATTTTATTTACATAAATATTATACTCTTTAAAGTCTTTCAATCTGTAATGTAACAACCTATAAATATTTCAAGAATATTTTATTATTTATTTTTAAGAATCTAAAATATTATAAATATATTTATAACGTATCGTCAGCGTACCATACACGACGAGAGAGAAAAAATGTGAATGAGAGAAACTTAAATTTTTTTCTCTACTCTTAGTCTCTCTTTCTCTCTTCTCCTAATATTAAACTGAGGATGAAACCGTTGCACTAACGTAAATTTTTTTTATACAAAAATAATAACTCTATATCGATCAAGTAATTGAATAAATTTTAATTAATTAAGTGATGTGTCAATTTATTCACACTCATTAAAATATTTTAAATACCAATATATAAATTATTAATATATCATTTAATTATTTAAAATTTAATCAATTATTTAGTGGGTAAAATTATTCTTTTAAAAAAACAACTAAAATATTTTGGTAGATCTGTTGAAGGCAGATCAGCCCGGCACCACCGTACCAGTACCAATTCGCGTCGGGTTTGACCCATAAACCGTAAAACCTAAAACGCACCATTCCTATAAGATATGATTTTCATCTAACATATATACCC